>JABXJD010001444.1:0-88257 GCA_013375575.1 Percina caprodes | reverse complement strand
TTGTTGTAAAATGTTTGTTTAAAGCACTTGAATAAGAAATGCATGTTGTTTAGTTTAAAACTAAAGGTAGTCTAAAGGAAATGGTCAATTAAAGTGTGATTAAAACTCACTATTTACATTTTTTACAGTACTTGATTTACAGCTGATATGTGAAAAGGTACACAACCTTATTTGTTGAACAGGAATTTAGTTTTACGGCAAACCGTCACAGGTAGTGCTTTAATTTTGAAGCAGCCAACACGGAAGTTTAGATTAGATTAGATTAGATTAGATTCAACTTTATTGTCATTACACATGCTTTTCTGTCTGATTGAATATATAAGATATAAGCACTTTTTATTTTACTATGTCTTTTTCTACTAGTATGGGCTAACAGTTAACATAGAAACGATCAGACATGTTTTTAAATGCCCTCTGTAAATAGACAGTATTACATGCTGTGCTGCCGCCTGCTGGTAGGGGCAGTAAATTACAACTTGACCCACTTTTACTTGACTACGGTGCCGTCTATACTCAATCAGATGGCCGTGCTCTGCGTAATGACAGTACAGTGGAACGCTTAACAGAGCGACAGTAATAGATTAGATTAGATTAGATTCAACTTTATTGTCATTACACAGGTACAGGTACAAGGCAACAAAATGCAGTTTAGGTCTAACCAGAAGTGCAATAGCAGTAAGTGCAGGATGGATATGTACTGAATAAATATAGAAATGAATACTATTATAAACAGAATTTTACAGCTAGATTATCCTATGAATATAATATATAAATAACAAGTATTGTGAACAAGATTAACAGGTGAATATGTACTATGAATATATATACAGATGGCTATTACTATAAACAGAATTTTTACAGATAGATATATATAACAAGTTAGGCTAAAATGAGCAGTATAACAATGGATTTAAAGGTAGTACAAATAAAGTTAGTGCAGAAACTATTCAAATTAAAGTGCAGTCGAAAGTAATTGCATATTACAGTTAAAGTACGATATTGCAGATGTATGTAAACAATTGGTACTGTGAATAAACAGTCAGCAGTGCAAATTTAAATATCAGTCAAGGTAACTAGTGCAAGATGCAGATATAAACAGTTGTCACTATAATAACAGTCAGCAGTGCAAGTAAACATTATAGTATTGCAGACAACAAAATGGAGGCAGGTGTGAGGAGGGAGAGGAGAGTCTATCAGTATATGAGGGGAGGGATCAATGAGGATTAGAGTTCAATAAAGAGACAGCTCTGGGGAAAAAACTGTTCTTTAGTCTGCTGGTCCTGGTCCGGAGGCACCTGAAATGCCTGCCGGAGGGCAGGAGAGAAAACAGTCTGTGGGCTGGGTGAGAGGAGTCTTTAAGGATGCTGCGAGCTCGATGCAGACAGCGTTTCCTCTGGATGTGCTCGATGGCGGGTAATGGAGTCCCAGTGATGCGCTGGGCGGTTTTCACCACCCGCTACAGTGCCTTGCGCTCTGCCACAGAACAGCTCCCATACCACACTGTTGCACAGTTGGTCAGGATGCTTTCAATTGCACAGCGATAGAAGTTCACCAGGACAGTCGAGGAAAGCTGATTCTTCCTCAGTGTCCTCAGGAAGAAAAGGCGCTGGTGAGCCTTCTTGACCAGGCAGGAGGTGTTGGTTGACCAGGTCATGTCCGCCGAGATGTGGATCCCCATAAACTTGAAACTGGAGACACGCTCAACAGCCATTCCATTGATGTGGATGATGTTGTGCGTGCCTCTTGACTCTTTTTGTTGTCTGTTGTGTAGGCCTACTCTTGTAGCTTACTGAGATGAAGATGAGACAATATGCAAAACACTTTAATTGTTCACTTTCTAGTTTGTAAAATTGCAACATACTGAACAGTAGGCTAAATGGTCACAGTAAAATACAAGTTTTCATTTGAAGCCATTGTACTACAGGCATAGTTACCATAGTTACTCTCCATGGCTGATAAAATGCAATGGTATTTACTTGTAGCCTAAACATGTTTCTATCTGTTAGCAGCTGGGACACACTGCTGTCCGTGCTGACGTCCCGTCACCTGTTGGACACAGATGTTGTCCGTACTGTCTGTGGTTGTGGCTCTGATCACGGGAACAGAGAACATAACGCAGCGTAATACATGATAATAAAATAATAAAAGAAATGTTTTACGTTCTTGATGAATTCTTAAAAAAAGAAAAACACCACTAAATGCGTTGTAACTCGCGATACAGAGATTGTAATGAGTAGCCTAGCCTATAGTATTACCGAAATTAAATTTAATTAGTAATGCGCTATACTACTACGTTACAGCAAAAAGCAATACATTACTGTAGTTGTGTTACTTTTGTAATGCGTTACTCCCAACATTGATGACATTTGGTAGCCTACACTCATTCATGTCCCCCTCCGGATACATTGTAGCCTACTGACTTTCCATCTAGCGCCATCATTTGGGTAACTTGTCATCATTTGCCATTTAATACTAATGACTTTCCCATGAGCTTCAACTCTACTTTGTGTTTAGTGCTAATGCTTGTAGCACGCTAAATTAAGACTATAAACATCATAGGCCTACCCAACATGTTAACAATGTCATTGTGAGCATGTTAGCACACCAACATTAGCGTTTAGCTTAAAGAACCGCTGTCCCTAAATCCAGTCACACAGAGCCGATAGCATGGCTGTTTGGACTATTTTACTAAAAAAAACTAACATAAACCATGGCTTCAGACTTAATCTAGCTTACCTTCTTCATCATATTTGTGAAAAGCTCATGCACTTTGTCTTGAGCATTTTTAAACAAAAAGGATTATAGCATACCACAGTAGGCTATGCATTTTTGGTAGTCACCACCATGTTGCAGAGCTCCATGTGGATATGATGTGGCACCAGTCTGTTTTAGAAAACTAGTGTGGAGATTTTCCAGGCTGACAACTGATGGGCTGACAACTGAAACCGTGTACTCTGACACACCTGTGTGGCACATCACGATTACCCACAAGCCTAAGAATCATAAGTGAGTGCGGTATATATTCCTCCATGCAGGGGAGAAACCAGAAAGAAAAGATACAGTGAGAGAGACAGATAAACTAAACAAAGTTGATGTTTTCTCAGGGGAAAAAGAAGAAAAAAGACACCGCATTCTTCAGCTTGTTGGTGGGTCGCACACCTCCTTGGTTACCATGGTAACATCTGTCCCTGTGGAAGAGGGTTCGGGCTCAATACAGGCCAGTGTTTGATTGAATGGTTGACAGGATGCAGGACTAATGATGACGTAGCCTATAAGAGCCCTACTGACAGCCACACTTCACACTGAGGCACAGTCAAAACCAGTAATAATAATAATGTGTGTGTGCAAGCGTGCGTTTGTGCATGTGTGGCATACATCATGTATTTAAGAGCAGGAGGTTCTACGAGCATTTCTGCCAACCTGAGAAAAATATCAATGAGTCTACACACTCAATCTAACTCATCATCCTGAAATGCAAATATGCATATTTTATGGCATGAATTCACTTGGAATTAATGTATGCATCAATAAAATAACCTACCACTGTATGTACATGCACGCGTTAGATATCAACTGCAGTCCCTATTTGCATGTGTTGCAGATACGACAATAACGTACGATGGTTCACAGAATACCATTTTCCAAATCAAGTAAGGGTTGCTATAATTTCTGTTAACAGTCTGAATCATTCTCCTGTTTATTGCCAACTACTTGCTTGCACACACTAATAATCAATACCAATAAATTAGCAACAAGATATTGGTAGATGAAAATGGTATGTGACACATGTGGCAGACGCAGGGAGCTACATTTAAAAAGGCCCATTATCAAAATCTGTGCCTCTTAAGTACTGTGTCTGTCTCTTGCCTTTATGCAATGTGAAGTTCATTTCCGGTGATAATTAAAGCCTATCCACATTTTCATCTTCTTACCTCTATTTTACATAATTATCCTCAGGCCTTTCTACTTCATAGACTCTGAACAGCTGGATACTGAATACAGAAGTACTTTCAAAGGATATAATGTGTTCAGAGAGAAAATGGGCTTCATCATTATTGGCACATCTGACCAAATTACCGTAGAAGAACATATGGACATTAATCATGGCACTTTGACCTTTAGCTTTAGTTGATCATGTTAAAACTCTCAGGCCAACAAAATATGAAAACAACAGGAAGTTTTCTTTTTTTTCCCTCTTTTTGTTATTAGGTCATGATTATTCTGGCTAACACCCAGGAACACTGTCACCGACAATTACAAGCAAATCGGGAAAACAAAGCAGTCTAAATCAACACATATTTCTCCTATCTCACATATACCATTTGTACTGTCAGTTAGTGACTGGGAGCAGCAATAGTGCCAGCCAATTGCATAAATGGTTCAATAATGCTATGGTTAAGTGTATGACCCCCTGAACAGCCTGTTCCATTAGAGGTGAGTGTGGAGCATTGGAAGGTCACGTACCTAGTAGTCTTAATGCATTGTGAGTGCACAAGGAACCTTTCAGCTGTGAGACATTACCAATGGCCTGTACTTTCCTGCTGCCTTTTGTGTTTAACGACCTAAGATATTTATGCAAAGATATGAACCTGCTTTAGATTTAGACCTATGAAGTGTGGGCAAGGTTTCTACTTTTCTAAGCAGTTAATTTAGGTTTAGGGGTTGAGTTGACAATTTAGATATGAAATAAGAATAGGTAAAAATACAGGATGAACTGGATGAAGCAGAATTCTTAGAATGTATTAGCTATAACCTATTGATTCGCTACATATCCCAAACATGTAATGTCCCAAGCTGTATTCATAATGTTTAAAGGGTTAGTTCACCCACATTAAAAAAACAGACAATGTTTTCTCATTTTGCCAATCACCCAGCTCTGCATTTCCCCAGTACAGTAACTATTTATTAGCTTTTTGTTGTTTTGTTAACAGCAACTTGTTTGTCTTCTCAATGGAAACACACCCTGTGAAAGTTTTATTGCTGCCTGACAGACGGAAATGGGAATTGGCTAAGTTTGTATAAGGTGTAATTAAATGATTTCATGCCAGAGATTTTATTCTTTTAAAGTGGGAGTCAGTAACAGTAAGCAGAGTGTAACATAACACATGCACTAGTAATAATTAAGATACAACAAAACTGTGTTTGTTGATGAAGATTGTTTATTGTCAGTACAGTATTATTTCAATTAATGACCATCACACTACTTTCTGCTTTAATTGGCAGAGTTGCATAATGAATGTGATGGGCATTAGGTGCATATCACTGTGATGGTATGAGATGTATGTGGCCAATGGGGCAATGGAAAGCTCTCGCATAGTAAGTTTGTATGTGAGTATTTCAGATGCCACCTAAAATTTGTGTTTTCTCAGAGCTCCATAAACAGGGCTGATTGTCAACAGAAAGTCTGCAGTCAGCTCCTTCGCCACAGGAGGATGAAGACACCAATGATTTCCATGGAGATGGGGAAAGAGAGATAGAGAGACTGTGTGTGTGTGTGTGTGTGTGTGTGTGAGTGGAAAGCTAGAGGGAGGTGTGTATATATTGGGGGTGTTGGATGATAAATGAGTCTACACCATGCTGTCATTTGTACTTTGGCATCCAGTCCAAAGCACAATTTAGTGTAAAATATTACGCTGGCCCCTTCAGATGACAAAGTTTAATGCTGATATATGAATAGACAGAGACTATCCCCAGCTGCTATTGAACAGAGGGAGGTAGCTATTCTTCCCAAAGGGCAATTAATTAGCATACACACAACCGTTGCAGAGGATGGACACAGAAAAAGGACAGCCTCATACTAAACAACGAAATGCAGATAAGTCATTGTAGTGATTAGTGATGTTAGATGATTAGAAAGCCAGAGAGGGAGAGGAAACCAAAGATGTTTGGAGCTCAGATAAGATATAACATTTTAACACAGTAGATTATGTATTTCTGTCCATATAGGGGTTGTCGTTTGAAATGGTCTTTTTCTAAAAAAAAAAAAGAAAAAAAAAAAAAAAGGTTGTGAAATCTCTAGAACAGTTTAGGTGTTGCACATTTTTTTGAGAACTTGTTTATTAATCATTATTTCTATCATACTTGTCAACTCAATTCCAGGGAAATTACCCATACTGTTTTAAATTTGTTTAGAGGGGTTGGCTACATTCTTCAGTTTAAGAAGCACTCAACATATTCAGATAATACAATGCCATGCAGCAAAAGAATCAATTAAATTTTTTATTGAACTGTCTTTTTAATCTCTAGATAGATTTATTTAGATCAAAGAAGCAGACAATGCAGATACTTAGTTTTGGGGTTGCTAATTCAGGTCACTTAAGGTCAAGGCTGCATTATTGTAGTCACACATATGATTTGTAATAATGGTTATGTTTGCCAATATAAAAAAACGTGTGGTGATTTTTTGCAACAACCTTCTCAATGTGGTGGAAAGAAACCAAAGACCCAATATTAATCTCACAGTCCTGCTATGCCTGCTGTGGTTGTCTTAACAGGAATAAAGAAGAACACACGATTGTTAGGGTAACACATGACATGGTATTTGCAGCCATGCAGATAGAACAATGTAAGCTTCTTCACACTGTGGAAATAGTCATTCATGCAAGTTAAAGCTGCATTCCTAAGAGTTTAGTTACACATACTGTATGTGAGAACAAGAAGGTTGGGCAGTTTACTTTGAAATGTAGTCAGTTATTGAATGCAAATTGCATGAAATTCTTTGTCATTTGTAACGTAGTTAGGAAATACAATAGTTAACTATTGTTTTGGCTTTTTACAAAAAACGGCTAGGAAGAAAGTGAGTAGTATCCTGGCAGATAACTCACTATCCTCTCTTCAGCCAGTTTGAGCTCCGGAGGTGCTATAGAGTCCCTCTTGGAACTAAAAACATATTTAAGAAGTCCTTCATGCTGAGTGCCATCAATATTCTTACACAACAAAATTACTGATGAGCTGTGATGCCGCAGACATTGACATGAACTTTTTGAAATGTGTACATGACTTTGTCTTTGTCTGTTTTACTAACTGCCTCTCTGCTTTGTATGCTTTATGTTGTTGTTTCTTCTGTTTGGTAACCCAAAGACAAATATCCACCCTGGTGGACAATAAAGAAATATTATTATGTTCTTTCTATCAAAATGGTAATCTTATCTGAATATTTTGATTTCCTTCAAAATCAAACAGAAAATACTGCAAAATATTACCTCATGTTAAAAAATTGATGCAGCCACAGAAGGTTGAGTTTCAAGATATTCCACACATTTTTTTCAAATGTAATATGAGCCAATTGCAGTTTCTTATTTTTTTCTTAATCATATTTAGCCCTACTAATCCAGATTACATGTAATTCTTTACTTCCCAACCATGGAAAGCTACAGCACACAAATCAGTTTATAGAAAGAACTTCAAACTGTACTTTTCAAGTTAGTTAACAGTCATATTTTCCTCCCAATTTCCAAACATTGTTTTTCTCTATAAACTCTTTGGAATGTGCAGAATGTTTTTTGCTGACCTGTTTTAAAACGGCAAATATTTTCTTTGGGTGAGCCTTGCAACACAGGATTCCAGCAGCTGGCACCTGTGTCAGTCACTGCATTGTTCACCTGAGAATTATTGTGGGTGAGACTCTTGTTTTTACAGAGATAATAGAGATAACCTAATTCCTCATTTGAACTTTATTTTTAGAATAACATTTCTTGTTTAATAATTTGTGTTATTGCAATGCAGCATTTTTTGTGAACTAACTTTTTAAATGAAAATCCAGATGTATTAAATCAAAAACAACTATAGTTAACGGGCTCTAATTCATTTTCCTCACAATTTCCAAACATTGTTTTTCTCTATAAACTCTTTGGAATGTGCAGAATGTTTTTTGCTGACCTGTTTTAAAACGGCAAATATTTTCTTTGGGTGAGCCTTGCAACACAGGATTCCAGCAGCTGGCACCTGTGTCAGTCACTGCATTGTTCACCTGAGAATTATTGTGGGTGAGTCTTTTGTTTTTGCAGAGATAATAGAGCTAACCTAATTCCTCGCTTGAACTTTATTTTCAGAATAACATTTGTTGTTCAATGATTTGTGTTATTACAATGTTTTAACCCTTGTGTTGACTTCCCGTCGACCATGCAACATTTTGATTTAAAATTGTTTTTTTTCACTTTGTTTGAAGCTTTTTCCAACTTTGTTTCAACATACTGTTATCATTTTTTTTTCTTCAAATGCTTGAAAATTGAATAAATCCCCCACATTCAATCAAAGTAGATCATTTATTTTACTTGTTAAGAGCGTTGCATGGAACCATCCACACAAATTTATAATATAGAAACTTTTTGAAAATGGGTCAAATTTCACCCGAGGACAACAGGAGGGTTGAATGAAAACCCAGTTGTGTTAAATTAAAAACCAACTGTATATAACTGGCTCTAATTTATTCAGCCAAAATGACACTGCATAGTTGCAACATACCTTGTAGTGCAATCATACTTGCCTCCAGTATTCTGTTTATTATTCCTTTTCAATTTGCATCTTTTCTTCTGTTTTGACTGATATAGAACCTGCTGAAAACCAGGATAAAATTCCTAGTATACTATACAAAGTCATGCATTACCAATTTGATCATAGATGGAGATAATGAGGGACTGTAGGGGAAGGAAGAAGTTGTAACATCAATGGAATGGAGAATAAGTTTTTTCGGCCAAGTGTGTTTTTTTTATAATAGTTCCATTTTGGTGAATTCAATATATGCAGTATGCCATTTTGATTGATAATCTTGTAACCTTTTTATTGTCTATTGTCTCTCTATAGTCTGATATTAGATACACCCATAGACTGCATATAAAACTACACCCTTATTGGGATCAACATGAATGTGGGAAAACAAGACAAAGTCAAAACCTAGTATGTCACTGAACTGTGTATGGTCAATGTGCTACTCCAAATTGTTCCCAAATAAATTAATAATGTATAATAATATTATTTAAAAAAGACTAAATTCAGAACAATATTTGGATGTATTTATATTTTCAGTATAGACCTTTTCACAGTTGTAAACATAACATTTTTAAATGGTCCCAAGTTGATTTCCTGTTGCAGTGTATGTGAATGGCATCAACAAAAAGGGGTCAGGCTGTTGCCTAGCAATAGAAGTCCATTGAAAAGGTCTATAGGCCTATCTAAATGTTTTTTCTCTAAAGCAATAAAATTTACAACAGCAAAGCCGCTATAAAAATCACCAGAAACAAATGCAAAAACTCAATAACATAACTAATATTCATCACATCACAATACTGAGTAAAGTTTAGAAAGAATGAGGAGCATAAACTTCAGTCAGAATCATAGACTGTATACAAGAAGTGGATGTAACTTTGGGGTCTGAAAAGTGAAGCCAATGTGGACGTGCCTTAAACCTGCTTCAGGAGACAACTCCACTGGTTGCAAACAGAAGTCTATGAGAAGTGTTTCTATGTCTATCCGCGGACAAATTTTGTCATTGCATCACAACCGTGGAAGATGCAGTCACAAAACTTGGATGTTTCCTGTTCTAAAGAGCAGTGTTGTAATAATAGATAGGGCTCAGTGCTCGGATTCAGCCCTTCACTGTTAACTTGTAAATGTAAGATAGTCAGTAAATATCTGCATTTATAGGTTCATCGTTTGAGACTGCAGTGCCTGAGTCCTGGGTGGTTTCTATTATTGATTCATATTAATAATTATAGAACACAAACACGGTTTTACAGGAAAAATGAAATGCAGTCAAGGAAAGCTGGCAAAAAAGCTGACGCTGTTAATATGTAAATCACAACGCTTATCAATATCTCTTCCTCATCAGTCAGGCAAATGTAAAATTTCAAGCCAATAGGAATACTTGAAATTGATGGCGATGGTCAATATTCATAAAAAAGGACAAGTTTGTGAACGGGCAACACAGATTTTGATAATGAACAACTACAAACGTTACACAATGTAGCTTTAAATAATCAGTCCTTTTATCATGGTAAAACACAGATAGCCTACAGGCCTACGTAATTTCCTCCGCTTAAAATCTATATCTTTCATAAAGATACCCATCGGGGAATGTTAACGGGGTGGTTGGTCTCTAGATGTTTTAACTTTTATGAGCGCACCTCTCTCTCTCTCTCTCTCTCTCTCTCTCTCTCTCTCTCTCTCTCTCTCTCTCTCTCTCACAAGATGGATTTTCTGTTGGTATGTGACCCTGCAATTCTCGTGTGATCTAAGAAAACCAGCTGTTGTGCAACGTAACCAAAGTGGTGGACCAACTGACCAACAAAATACGAGTGAATACAGGTGCAGCTAAGCTTGTTCTAGTAGAATCACAAAATACAAGTATGAATCTGAAAACCATGTATAATAAGTCTCCTTTATGTGGATGTATACATAAGATTATTTTAGTAAGTGCCACTCTGTGTTTCTTTATCCAGAATTGACAGAACTTCAGGATTCATTTGCAGAAACCAGGACCAACCCAAGAACAAGAGGTCTAATGATAATTATGTTTGTTTCAGCTGCTATCCCGCTTTCTGTGGAGGTACTGTATGAGCACATTAATGTGTAGTGTTAAGCTGCTAATGCAAAGTGGATTTCTCTTCCATCTCCATGGGTTGCCCTTTGGAAATACTTTAATACTTTACATGTACTAATTTTACTACCAACATTCAAACATTAAATCAATGCTTTTCAACATCAAACCCTCCTTTTCCAACGTTTCCAAATCATCAAGATGTAACTGAGCTTTATTTTAGTCTTGTGCTAATAGCTTTCTTTGGGAAAAATAATCTTTTTAATCTGTGAAGTAAGAAACGGGAATAATCCAATGCATTTGGTATTCATTATTTATGATAATTTTTGTTTTATTTTCACTGGATATCTGAGACATTTGAAAAGAAGTTACATCTGACATCAAGAACAAATGACAATAATTGGGGTGATAAGGTTAATTTTGTATTTGACTTTTTTAAACTGTATCATGTTGTTATCATAGTTAAGCCATTACGTATGGTTTTAGCAATGTACCCCATCAAAAAGAAGTTCTTGTTTGCTTTCAATGGTCTCCTTGCTTTAAATATCTTACTGATGGACAACTGACTGATTTGTTTGCCGCAATAAGGACCAGAAATCTGGGGTATGACGTGAACAATGTTCAGTTTCGGTGCACATGCAATTAATTCCTAACTCCACACAACACTAACTTGTTTGTCTTCTTTTTGTAATAACAAAATGTAATGTGCAACTTTCCATTAATTGCTGCCTTGACTGTCTAATTGTTTCTGTGACAGTTTTATGAGATGCAATCTAGTGCAAGACTTTGTTTTTTTTAAAGTGAATTTGAGGTGAACGAGTAAGCAAAGTCTAACATAACACTGAAAAAGTTAAAAGATATAATTATTTTAATGTCACATTGTTTTATTTGGGTGGTTCCAGTTTAAGTGGAAATTACTGTAATTGTTTTAATGGGACATTGTTTTATTTTGGTGTCCCAGTTTCAGTGATAATGACTTTAATTATTTTAATGGGACATTTTTTTATTTTGGTGTTCCAGTTTCAGTGGGCATGACTCTGACTACAATATGTGTGGTATGTTAATTTCTTCCTGTATCTAACTGTATTTAAGGAGAGAGAAAGAAGAGGGGCTCAATTAGCCACGCAGAAGTTCACACAACTCTTCAACAGAGAAGTACCGTGGGTGAGCAGAGGTAACATAATGTCTCTTCTGAGCTTAATATTTACATATGATTTAAACAAAGATGTATTTTAAATTGAGATGTGTAAAAAGATATTATACAGGCACTTCTCAATGCATGTTTATATCATTTCATGCTACTCTTGAGAAAGTATTTTGATAATACACACATTTATATACAGGTAAAAGCCAGTAAATTAGAATATTTTGAAAAACTTGATTTATTTCAGTAATTGCATTCAAAAGGTGTAACTTGTACATTATATTTATTCATTGCACACATACTGATGCATTCAAATGTTTATTTCATTTAATTTTGATGATTTGAAGTGGCAACAAATGAAAATCCAAAATTCCGTGTGTCACAAAATTAGAATATTACTTAAGGCTAATACAAAAAGGGAGTTTTTAGAAATGTTGGCCAACTGAAAAGTAAGAAAATGAAAAATATGAGCATGTACAATACTCAATACTTGGTTGGAGCTCCTTTTGCCTCAATTACTGCATTAATGCGGCGTGGCATGGAGTCGATGAGTTTCTGGCACTGCTCAGGTGTTATGAGAGCCCAGGTTGCTCTGATAGTGGCCTTCAACTCTTCTGCGTTTTTGGGTCTGGCATTCTGCATCTTCCTTTTCACAATACCCCACAGATTTTCTATGGGGCTAAGGTCAGGGAGTTGGCTGGCCAATTTAGAACAGAAATACCATGGTCCGTAAACCAGGCACGGGTAGATTTTGCGCTGTGTGCAGGCGCCAAGTCCTGTTGGAACCTGAAATCTCCATCTCCATAGAGCAGGTCAGCAGCAGGAAGCATGAAGTGCTCTAAAACTTGCTGGTAGACGGCTGCGTTGACCCTGGATCTCAGGAAACAGAGTGGACCGACACCAGCAGATGACATGGCACCCCAAACCATCACTGATGGTGGAAACTTTACACTAGACTTCAGGCAACGTGGATCCTGTGCCTCTCCTGTCTTCCTCCAGACTCTGGGACCTCGATTTCCAAAGGAAATGCAAAATTTGCTTTCGTCAGAAAACATGACTTTGGACCACTCAGCAGCAGTCCAGCTCTTTTTTCCTTAGCCCAGGTGAGACGCTTTTCGCGCTGTTTCTTGGTCAACAGTGGCTTGACACGAGGTATGCGGCAGTTGAAACCCATGTCTTTCAAGCGTCTCTTGGTGGTGGATCTTGAAGCACTGACTCCAGCAGCTGTCCACACCCTTTTTTCACAATCTTGACTAGGCGCGGTGATCCCTATCGCTTGTACACTTTTTCTGACCACAGTTTTTCCTTCCCTTTGCCTCTCTATTAATGTGTTTGGACACAGAGCTCTGAGAACAGCCAGCCTCTTCAGCAATAACCTTTTGTGTCTTTCCCTCCTTGTGCAATGTGTGATGGTCGCCTTTTGGACAGCTGTCAAATCTGAAGTCTTCCCCATGTTTGTGTAGGCTTCAGAACTGGACTGAGAGACCATTTAAAGCCCTTTGCAGGTGTTTTGAGTTAATCAGCTGATTACTTTGTGGCACCAGGTGTCTTCAAAATGTAACCCTTACACAATATTCTAATTTTGTGACACACGGAATTTTGGATTTTCATTTGTTGCCACTTCAAATCATCAAAATTAAATGAAATAAACATTTGAATGCATCAGTCTGTGTGCAATGAATAAATATAATGTACAAGTTACACCTTTTGAATGCAATTACTGAAATAAATCAAGTTTTTCAAAATATTCTAATTTACTGGCTTTTACCTGTATGTTCCTAAATGCAAACATCTCCTACAGTTTTGAAGATCCCTCATTATCTGCAATCATGATCCAATTGGTAATGTATCACTTTGTATTATATATTTATGTTTTTTAAATGTAGATATACTTGTTCTTTATTAGCACTGTGCCATATTCTGTGATTGTAACCTTTTCTATTTTCTATTGTCTCTGATAGCTCAGTGTAGCCATTGTTGCAGGATTGTTCTATGGTAGGTTAATCTCAATAACTGCAATCCAGTATCATGATCATATGTACAATTTTGACTCTATAATCAGAAATATACTCGGTCACAGTTGTCAACACCTTTTCTGATTACCTTTACCAGGAAGCAACCAGAACCCAGTCAAAGTGCCTGACTCAGTTTGCGTCCCTAAACCAGGTTAGAGATTCTTTACATTGGCAATTCTGACATTTATAGTACAGACTAAACCAGTCAGTTGTTCACTCTGTTATAGAAAGGTGTAGAAAAATGTCTAATTTATCTCAACTTGAATACCTTGGTCCAGGATGCTGGACGGAATGGTTTGACAGAGATGACCCCTCTGCAACTGGAGACTGGGAAACCCTTGTTGAACTTCGCAAGGAGTACCCAGGAAAGATCTGTGCTAACCCAATAGGTGTTGAAGCCAGAACTCTATCTGGACTCACTGTTGCTGCAGCAGGGGATGTGATCTTTAAGTAAGTACAACACTGCACTGCATAGTAACACTCAATACCACACATGATACCTTGCTGATTGTGCAAGAGGAAGAGCCAAAGGATCAAAGTCAGGAGGATTCATCCTCTGGAGACCAAGAATGTCAGCACAAAATGTCAAGGCAACCCATCTACTGTTGGAGATATTTCAGTCTGGACCAAGGTGGTGGACCGACTGACCAACAGAAAGATTGACTAACTGGTATTTACATTCTTATGAGCCAACACTTAAGTAGACGCAATAATTAGATTATTTTTAGTAAGTGCCACCTTGTACTAAACAAGGATGAATAATTTGATATATAATATAATAATTCATATAATAATTTGATTCACACAATTATTCATATTGTGTTCTATTGATTGTTTTGCATTAATATTGCTACTATATGTGTTTGAGTGCCTGTTGGGATCAAACAGATTTTCACTGCTTGTTAGATCCATGCCACTAGCATGCTTCTCTGTGTTTCTTTTTTCAGAAGTGACACAACCAACGGATTCGTCTGCAGGAACCAGGACCAACCCAAGAATAAGATGTGTAATGATTATCGTGTTCGTTTCAGCTGCCCTCCCTCTTTCTGTAAAGGTACTGTGAACACATTCTTTTCATTGGGAATTATGACATTTAAAATACAGAATAAACCAGTCAGTGTACAAAAATGTCTAATTTATCTCAACTTGAATACCTTGGTCCAGAATGCTGGACAGAATGGTTTGACAGAGATGACCCCTCTGCAACTGGAGACTGGGAAACCCTCGTTGAACTTCGCAAGGAGTACCCAGGAAAGATCTGTGCTAACCCAATAGGTGTTGAGGCCAGAACTCTATCTGGACTCACTGTGGCTGCAGCAGGGGATGTGATTTATTTGTAAGCACAGCACTGCACTGCATAGTAACACTCATACCACATATGATAACTTGCAGGTTGTGCAAGTATGTGTTTGAGTACCTGTTGGGATCAAACATATTTTCACTGCTTGTTAGATCCATGCCACTAGCATGCAACTCTGTGTTTCTTTTTTCAGAAGTGACACAACTAACGGATTCGTCTGCAGGAACCAGGACCAACCCAAGAAAAAGATGTGCAATGATTATCGTGTTCGTTTCAGCTGCCCTCCCTCTTTCTGTAAAGGTACTGTGAACAAATTCATGTGCAGTGTTAATCTTGATTTAGGGGCTCTGCGTTGAACTTACAACGTAGGTAGGCTTTGCACATTGGTATGTGAAGGTACGGACACTACACCGTACCCTACCCTGTAGCCTATTGCCCTACAGACTGCAACCACTGTGATTGGTTTGCTTGGCTGGGGCTTGGTAGCGTCTGCTTGTATTAGGGTTTTCCCTCAAGGGTTACCTTTTCCTGAGTCAGTATGTCCAAAGTTAATCCCTATGACTTTCGGCTTTGCTATTCTTTTAACCTCTTTAAACACACTTGAAAATACAATCGCCTAAATGTTTTACCAAAAAAAAGTGATGCAGCGCCCATATACTTTGGCCCTCTGAGGTCATTGGGAAGCTAACACTGTCAGTTTTCTGTTCCAAGTGTCAGTGTGATTCTAGGCCTTACTGACACAGAGCTACAGAGGTTAGAATGGAGCTTTTCTATTTCCGTCCAAGTAAAGCATCTGTAAAATGATTTGAAAACACTACTGTAAGCATATTAGATGGGCTACACACAATACTAGTACCATAGTCACATGTCAGAAAAAATCCAGAAGAAAAACACTCACATTTTATATGAATTTATTTCTACAGATATGTCTGTGCGTTTTTCTTAATTCATTTTGAAAAGTGCAAAGAAAAAAGCCAAAAAAGTGCAAAATACAAAACTTCTCAAAAACAAAACACAACCACCTCAATCACAAACATACTTGAAATAACTATATACATAAACTAAATAAAATTAATTATGAATTGATGAAATGGTGAAATGCAATAACTAAGGCCCTATTTTTGATTGACACAGCTGCAACCATCACAGGGTTAACATTTTCTGGTCAGGTTTGGTATCAATCAATTTGTCTTCTTATTGGCTAAACAGGTAGGCTGGTCTCGTAACATCGAGTTTTAACTGGAAGGAGGGAATGTCAATCTTTTCTACGTTGGCCCTCCCTGAACTCTGCGACATGATTGGCTTTGACCGGGACTATCTCTGGTTACAGTAGACGGATTGGCTGATAACACACAGCATTGGGATCTGCTGATGTTAGAGAATCCGAGGGTGTGCACAGTAACACTGTAGCAACCTATAGAAAAATATAGATATAGAAAAAAAACAGCAAGTCCCCTTGAGAAGGCAACAGCGTAGGCTCTGCGTACTTCCCCTTCTCTTACATTTTTTATGTGCATAAGTATGTATTTAGAATGGTGTTTTGGCTCTGTAGCGTCCCCCCAGCATGTCTCTCTTTTGATGTTCCTTGCAGTGTGTTGGACCAAGTGGTATGACCGGGACAATCCCAGTGGAACAGGGGACTGGGAGGATTTGATTAACCTGAGGAAAGAAAACCCCAGACAAATCTGTGACCGCCCTCTGTCCATTGAGGCTGTTACCACTGACACACTGACCCCAGCCAGCTCCACAGGGCAGACCTTCTTTACGTAAGTTGCTTTATAACAAAATAATTTGAAATGTTAAATGAACCATTTACTACCAACACCCCAACATTAGATCAATACTTCTCAACTTCTTTCCCAAAGATTCCAAATCATTAAAATGTAGCTGAGCTTCACTTTACTCTTGGGCTAACAGCTTTGTAGGAAAACTTTACTTCTTTATGGTCTGAGGAGCAAGAATCAGGCATAAGCTAATTTATTGGTATTCATAATTAATTATTTTATTTTCATTTGATCAACATTTCACATTTTAAAAGAAGTAACATCTGACATCAAAAACCAAAATGACAATAAATGGGGGTAATTAGGTTTAATTGTTATTTCACTTTAATAAACTAGATCATGTTTTTATCATAGTTAACCAATAAATCATGGTTTTCGTTATGTATCCTGTAAGAAGTTCTTGTTTGCTTTTAATAGTCTCCTTGCTCTAAATATCATACTGATCCATTACCTTTTTGAAATCATTTTTCAGTTACAATCAAAATGAGGGATTTGTTTGCCGCAATAAGGACCAGAAATCTCGCCAGTGCCGTGACTACAAAGTTCGGTTTGGGTGCCCATGCTAATAAGTCCTGACTCCACAGCAAACACTGAAAAGGATAAGAAGACAACATTTAAAGTTCTATAAATTAAATTTTTCTCAGATTTTTCTTGTTATTTTTTTCAAAACTTACTGTGTCTGATAGAAGCATCATAATACATCATTTTCAGAGCAGACATTCTGATTTGGTGGAAAAAAATGTATAGTAACATTAATGGTGGCTCTGTGTCCCAGTGAGCCATGACAGTGTGACAGTGAGCAGGATGTGTGATAACAGGACCCTGAAGACTATGCATTTAAATGGAATTCAGCCATAGATAATTATATTACTTTTACCATATTGTGTCTTTTCTGATAAAAGGCCTATTATGTGCTTTATCAGTCTCTCTTCTTTCTAGTGATTGTAAAATCATTATCTTGTAATGTAAGAAATGAATTAATAGTTGACAGCAATAAAACTGCTAATAAACAACAAATCAATGTTGTCATTACATTTTGTTCAACTCTCTGCCCAGCTTATGAGAGTCGTAAAAATAAGCTAATATGCTTACCTGGAGTTATGATTATGTGTGAGCATGCAGACTTATGTGTTTTCAAGAGATGATGGGAACTGATATTCATCAATCCATCAATCTTCGTCTGCTTATCTGGTATCGGGCCGCAGGGGCAGCAGCTCCAGCAGGGGACCCCAAACTTCCCTTTCCCAAGCCACATTAACTAGCTCCAACTCGGGGATCCAGCCACACTCCTGAGGAAACCCATTTCAGCCACTTGTACCCTGGATCTCATTCTTTCGGTCATGACCCAGCCTTCATGACCATAGCTGAGAGTAAGAATGAAAACTGACCGGTAGATCGAGAGCTTTGCCTTATGGCTCAGCATCATCAGCTAAAAGCAATGATTAGATCCCTAGCCCAACAAACTGCAACCCTTCCCCACCCCGACTATGCCTCAATATCCTGTACACATATACTACAAACAGGATTGGTGACAAAGCGCAGCCATGGCGGAGGCCAACCCGAGGTTAGAGGGCATGTTAACTGGATTTGGGAGTTCCTCAAAGTGCTCCTTCCACCGCCCTATTACCTCCTCAGTTGAGGTCAACAGTGTCCCATCCTTACTGTACACAGCTTGGATGGTTCCCCGCTTCCCCCTCCTAAGGTGAACGGTTTTCCAGAAGCCCCTTTGGTACCTTGCAGCTGCCTCTGGATCCCTCCGGGATAGCATATCCCGGAAAAACTCCTTCTTCAGTCAATGCTCAAAATCTTTTTTCCAGCATTTAGCAATGGAAACTTTGAACATTGTCCACTCAGGTTAAATGCCCCCAGCTTCCACAGGGATGCATGAAAAGCTCCGCCGGAGGTGTGAGTTGAAAGTCTGTTGAACAGGAGCCTCCTCCAGACGTTCCCCAATTTACCTGCACTACCCATTTAGGCATACCAGGTCTGTCCAGAGTCATCCCCCATCCCCTGTCCCAACTCACCACCAGATGGTGATCAGTTGACAGCTCAGCCCCTGCTGAAGTGAACATATGGCCTCATATCAGATGAAACGATTATAAAATCGATCATTGACCTTCGGCGTAGGTCGCGCTGGTACCACGTACACTTGTGAGCATCCCTATGTTTGAACATGGTGTTTGTTATAGGCAGTTTATAACTAGCACAGAAGTCCAACAACAGACAACCACTCTGGTTTAGATCAAGGAGGCCATTCCTCCCAATCAAGCCTCTCCGTATATCTCCGTCATTGCCCATGTGTGCGTTGAAGTCACCCAGCAGAACTATGGAGTCCCCCACTGGAGCCCCATACACGAGTCCATCCAAGGCCGAATACTCTGAGCTCTTGTTTGGTGCATATGCACAAACAACAGTCAGAGTTTCCCCCCCATCACCTGCAGGTGTAGGAAGGCGACCCTCTCTTCCACTGAGGTAAACTCGAACGCAGCGGCATGCAGCGGCACGCAGTGGGGCACAGCAAGGGCTTGTGAGTATCTCCACACCTGCCTGCCACCTCACACCCTGGACAACTCCAGAGAAAAGAACAGAGTCCAACCCCTATCCAGAAGTATAGTTCCAGAACCGAGACTGTGCGTAGAAGCAAGCCCCACCAGATGTAACTGGTAGCGCTCCACCTCCCGCACCAGTTCCGGCTCCTTCCCCCACAGAGTTCCACGTCCCCAGAGCCAGCCTTTAAAGCCTGGGTCTGGTCTGTCGAGGCCCCTGACCTTCACCGCCGCCCATGTGACAGCGCATCAGACACCAGCGTTTCCTCCCACAGGTGTTTGGCCCATGGGATGGAGAAAGGGTGCCACGTACTCCTTGGGCGGTGTCCGGCCGGGCTCTGTAGCAAACCCGGACACCAGGCGCTTGCTGACGAGCCCTCCATCTGGCCCTGTCTCCAAACGGCTGCCCCGGGCTTCCTCCGGGCAGGGTCTCCATCTCTACCTCGTCGGCTCATAGGGTTTTTGAACCATTCTTTGTCTGGCCCCTCACCTGAGACAACTTTGCCATGGGAGACCTTACCAGGAGCACAAAACTCCAGACAACACAGCCCTCAGGTTCACAGGGACACACAAACCTCTCCACCACGATAAGGTGATGGTTCCCAGAGAGGAACTGATATTCAATTAAAATGAATTCATAGTATCAAATCACAACGAGATGGGCATAACAGGCGGGATTAGCTTCACAATTCACCTACCAAATTTACTTTTTTACATGATAATGTAATATATGTATGTAATGTATCTATTGAAGCAAACTGCTGTTTTTGATTCTCATTTACTTTAAAAACTGGATATATTATAAAAATAAATTAATTAATGTGAAAGAATTACTCTTTTCTAGAAAATATTGATTTGTGTGAAGTCACTCAAATGATTGAAAGTGTAAAGATGAAATGTTTCTAATTTCTTTATTGGTGTTTGATGCTAGTCTGTTTTTTCTCAATGGCCCTCATTTGTCAAACTAACGTAGAAACCAGCGCAGATATGAGCGCAGAAATCCTCTTACGACAGGCTTCACGTGTGATTCAGGAAACGTTCAGTATCACACTAATCAGAATGTAAGAATGGTCGTACATTGATAAATGGATTGGCTGGAAACAACCGTAATTTACATATCACGCCCCAATGTATTCTTGGTTTTGAGGCTTCACCTCTACAGTTCACTACATGGCGAGACCTAATCAGGCTAAGAAGCGGCACTTTTTCAGAGGTGGAGATTGAAACCCTGACATCACAGGTACACTTGCACTAACGTGTTTCCTATTTTTCTGCCTGAACACTGGTATTGAAGGCTGTAGAAAGAATGCAGAATGGAAAGAGATGCGGTCAACAGTGTTGCTGTAGTAAATCGGTCTACAGCTGAAGTTTATTTAATTTATAGATCCTTGATATATGTAAGCTATACTCCTAATAGTAATATACAGGCTAGTATTGCAATCTCTTTGGCCTACATGTAGGTGTACCTATATTTAAATAAATACAGTAGCAGCGTTTATCAAGTCGCAGGCGACAGCGCTGACCTCAGAAGAAGATGTATTTAAAATGAAGACGTCTTAACACCTCGCTTGATAGCCATGATGGTCATTTTGACCTCTCGGATTTCGCGAGTAACAAGTGTGGGCATTAAAGCCAGAGTTGGTAACGTAGCCTACTAGAGAGCGATGTTTAAGGAGAGAAAGAAAGGGCAGCGCGCACAGTCAAAACAGAACATTATGTTTTGAATGTTTAAATAGCAAACTTTTAATTGTTATTTGGCTGTTATGAGTTAAATTGAATGAATTTCCATACCATATGTTTGGTATATTAATTCATGAATTAATTTGTTACACCATGATATGAATTATTGAAAGACCTCTTACTACTCAAATGTATAATTAACCTTGTTAAAATGTACATTTTATGGTTATTACTAAAATGTGTGTGTGAGTGTGTGTATTCAGTGTGGTGATGGCTTATGGAAAGAAGCAGGTAGCGAGTCTATTGGTCCTGGTCCCGATTGACCTGTAGCACCTTCTAGAGGGCAGCAGGTCAAACGGGGGGTAGGCAGGATGGGAGCAGTCCTTGATGATTGCCTTAGTTCTGTTTACTATTTACACCTGTGCTTTTCCTACCTGGACATGACAAAATATCTCCTGTGGAAAAAGGCCTATTATGCACTTCATCAAACTTCTTTTCTTTCTAGTGATTATGAAATCATTATCTTGCATTGTAGGAGATAAATAATATAAATATAATTGCTGCAACAGCTGTGCAGTTTCAGCTGTCATCCATCGTTCCGTAAAGAAAATAATGGTAACCATTTCAGTCGTAAATGTTCATTATCATCCCAAGTTTCAGTTAAACAGTGTAAAGCCCTTCTATCCATGAGAATGTGAACCTCCAACATGTTTTTGACCGATTGGGGATATGATCTGGTCAACCTCCTAAGGCAGCTTGGGTCATATTGAGCTCATCTCTTTTACCTGGAGAAGAAGCTAAAATGCTGCAATCAGAGAATTTTGAAACAGGATATGTTTTTGGATAGATTGTGTACCACATGCACCTATCTATGTATCAGCTTGTATTTGCATACAATACAGTAATTAGGAGGTAATTTGATCTTTGTTTAAAATAGCAGCATTTTGTTTAAAGCTACTCTTATCAATATCCTTATATGAACAGAGGATCAAATGACCACATTTAGTGTGAATGGTGTCACTGTGTTATCCATCAATGATTTGTGTAAAGAAACCCTTACACGAAACTAACTTGTTTGTCTTCTTACTGTAATAACATCATGTGATGTGCAACTTTCCAGTCACCAGTAAGATGCAATCTGCATCAGTTGAATGTCAGGTGAGAAAGTAAGCAAAGTCTAACGTAACAATGAAAAAGTAAACAAATCTGATAAGGTATGCGGTCACATTTAGTTTACTTTTTCATTGTTACTGCTGTGGGAGTTGAACACCTCTCCAAAACATATCTTTTTGGTTCTTTTAATGGGGCATTGTTTTCTTTGGGTAAATCCAGTTTTACTGGGCATGACTATGACTACCTGTGTCAGTATGTTTGGTATGTAAATGTCTTCCAGAACTGTATTTAAGGAGAGAGGCAGAAGAGGGGCTGAATTAGCCATGCAGAAGTTCACACAACTGTTTCCCATGGGTGAGTCTTTGATTTTTGCAGATGTAACATAATGTCTCTTCTGAACTTAATATTTTTAATGTCATTTCACAGATATTCCAGTTTATTTAACAATTAATGCTATTATAAACTGGAGTTTTTGTGAATGTATGATTTAAATGAAGAGATATTTTAAATTGAGATGTGTAAAATAAAAAAGATGTACATGCACTTCTCAATGCATGTTTACATCTTTTCATGCTACTCTTGAGAACTTATTTTAATAACGCACACATTTATGTATATTCCTAAATACAAACATCTCCAACAGTTTTGAAGATCGCTCATTATCTGCAATCATGATCCAATTGGTAATGTATCACTTTGTATTATATTTACATTTACACATTCTTTATTAGCACTGTGCCATATTTTGTGATTGTAACCTTTTCTATTTTCTATTGTCTCTAATAGCTCAGTGTAGCCATTGTTGCAGGATTGTTCTATGGTAGGTTAATCTCAATAACTGCAATCCAGTGTCATGATCATATGTACAATTTTGATATGTACAGTTGTCAACACCTTTGCTGATTACCTTTACCAGAAAGCAACCAGCAACCAGCCAAAGTGCCGGACCTAGTTTACCTCCCTAAACCAGGTTAGATATTCTTTTCCCTGGCAATTCTGACATTTAAAATACAGACTAAACCAGTTAGTGGTATACTTTGTAAAGAAAGGTGTAGAAAAATGTCTAATTTATCTCAACTTAAAAACCTTGGTCCAGGATGCTGGACGGAATGGTTTGACAGAGATGACCCCTCTGGAACTGGAGACTGGGAAACCCTCGTTGAACTTCGCAAGGAGTACCCAGGAAAGATCTGTGCTAACCCAATAGGTGTTGAAGCCAGAACTCTATCTGGACTCACTATGGCTGCTGCAGGGGATGTGATTTATTTGTAAGTACTGAACAAGAATGAATAATTTGAATGTGTTTCATGCAATGATTCATATTATATTCTAAGTGATTGTTTTGCATAGATATTGCTACTATATGTGTTTGAATACCTGTTGAGATCAAACATATTTTCATTGCTAAAATGTTCACAATGACAGTGCTACTGTATCCGTGGCACATCGTCTAGGCAGCAGGAGTGTCCATTAATGGTAACACAGCCAATGGTTCTGGAGATAATGACGTCCGGACCAAAGTGATGGACCAAATGACCAACAGAAAGATTGACAGATTTATCCATGCCACTAGCATGCTACTCTGTGTTTCTTTTTTCAGAAGTGACACAACTAACGGATTCGTCTGCAGGAACCAGGACCAACCCAATAATAAGATGTGTAATGATTATCGTGTTCGTTTCCTCTGCCCTCCCTCTTTCTGTAAAGGTACTGTAAACACATTCATGTGCAGTGTTAATCTTGATTTAGGTGTTCTGCATTGAACTTACACCGTAGATAAGGACTCTACACCGTACCCTACGCTGTAGCCTGGCGTGCACCTCCCCAGAAATGTAACCATGCGTCACGGCCCCGCAGACTGTAACCACTGTGATTGGTTCGCTTGGCTGTGGCTTGGTAGCGTCTGCTTGTATTTTCCATGAAAGTCATGAAATGAAGGAGCTTGTTAACCTTTCCTGAGTCAGTATGCTCCAAAGCTAATCCCTGTCACTTTCGGCTATGCTATTCTCTTAAAGAGATACACTAGAACGACACAGATATACTAGCACATGAGTAGAAATCTTCACAACGACAAGGGAACTCAGGAAGGCAACAGCGTAGGCTCTGCGTACTTCTTCTCTTACATTCTTTATGTGCATAAGTATGTATTTAGAATGGTGTTTTGGCTCTGTAGCGTCCCCCCAGCATGTCTCTCTTTTGATGTTCCTTGCAGTGTGCTGGACCAAGTGGTATGACCGGGACAATCCCAGTGGAACAGGGGACTGGGAGGATTTGATTAACCTGAGGAAAGAAAACCCCAGACAAATCTGTGACCGCCCTCTGTCCATTGAGGCTGTTACCACTGACACACTGACCCCAGCCAGCTCCACAGGGCAGACCTTCTTTACGTAAGTTGCTTTATCCATCCATCCATCTTCATCCGCTTATCCGGTATCGGGTCGCGTGGGCAGCAACTCCAGCAGGGCAAGTTGCTTTATAGGAAAATAATTTGAAATATTAAATGAACCATTTAACACCCCAACATTAGATCAATACTTCTCAACTTCTTTCCCAAAGATTCCAAATCATTAAAATGTAGCTGAGCTTCACTTTACTCTTGGGCTAACAGCTTTGTAGGAAAACTTTACTTCTTTATGGTCTGAGGAGCAAGAATCAGGCATGAGCCAATTTATTGGTATTCATAATTAATTATTTTATTTTCATTTGATGTCTGCAACATTTCACATTTGAAAAGAAGTTACATCTGACATCAAAAAACAAAAGTAACTATAAACGGGGGGTAATTAGGTTTAATTGTTATTTGACGTTAATAAACTAGATCATGTTTTTATCATAGTTAACCAATAAATCATGGTTTTCGTCATGTATCCTGTAAGAAGTTCTTGTTTGCTTTTAATAGTCTCCTTGCTCTAAATATCATACTGATCCTGTTTGGAATCATTTTTCAGTTACAATCAAAATGAGGGATTTGTTTGCCGCAATACGGACCAGAAATCTCGCCAGTGCCGTGACTACAAAGTTCGGTTTGGGTGCCCATGCTAATAAGTCCTGACTCCACAGCAAACACTGAAAAGGATAAGAAGACAACATTTAAAGTTCTATCAATTACATTTTTCTCAGATTTTTCTTATTTTTTTCAAAACTTACTGTGTCTGATAGAAGCATCATGATACGCCATTTTCAGAGCAGACATTTTGACTTGGTGGGAAAAAATGTATAGTAACATTAATGGTGGCTCTGTGTCCCAGTGAGCCATGACAGTGTGACAGTGAGCAGGATGTGTGATAACAGGACCCTGAAGACTATGCATTTAAATGGAATTCAGCCATAGATAATTATATTACTTTTACCATATTGTGTCTTTTCTGATAAAAGGCCCATTATGTGCTTTATCAGTCTCTCTTCTTTCTAGTGATTGTAAAATCATTATCTTGTAATGTAAGAAATGAATTAATAGTTGACAGCAATAAAACTGCTAATAAACAACAAATCAATGTTGTCATTACATTTTGTTCAACTCTCTGCCCAGCTTATGAGAGTCGTAAAAATGAGCTAATATGCTTGCCTGGAGTTATGATTATGTGTGAGCATGCAGACTTATGTGTTTTCAAGAGATGATGGGAACTGATTCTGGCTGGAAACAATCGTAATTTACTTATCACGCCCCAATATATTCTCAGTTTTGAGGCCTTGCCCCTACAGTTTACAACATGGCGAGACCTAATCAGGCTAAGAAGCGGCATTTTTTCAGAGGAGCAGATTGAAACCCTGACATCACAGGTACACTTGCATTAACGTGTGTACAATTTGGCGGCCTGAACACTGGTATTGAAGGCTGTAGAAAGAATGCGGAATGGAAAGAGATGCGGTCAACAGTGTTGCTGTAGTAAATCGGACTCCAGCTGAAGTTTATTTAATTTATAGATCCTTGATATATGTAAGCTTTATTCCTAATAGTAATATACAGGCTCATATTGCAATCTCTTAGGCCTACATGTAGGTGTACCTATATTTAAATAAATACAGTAGCAGTGTTTATCAAGTGTCTTTTATGTTACTTTTTTTTTTTATGAGTCAGAGCCAGGCAACCATAAGCTGTGAGGGAGAACGCGTGTCCCCCGCCCAAAAGCTACAGATGCAAGGATCGTTCACTGGATCAGCGTCACATTTTTACACATATTATACTCTCAAATGATAACAAAACATGATAGGGCAGCCAATGGTAAACAAAAAATATTAGTTGTGTCTGCCTGCAATTAGACATCAAAAGGCCAAATCCCACTCATCTCTGCCTCCAGGGGGCCTCCTGGTCTGTCTGTGTCTGTTTCCCCTATACACATACACTGAATACAAATCCCCCCTGCTAGGAGTTTCTATAGGCTGACTAAGATACAGATACAGATTCAGATACAGATACAGATTTGTCACGCGTGCACAGGTACACAGTGAGATGATGCTTTTTTGGAGCATGCCTCCACCACACTAAACGCCACATTTAGCTGGAAAACTGCATGTGATTGGTTCACAGACCCGTTAATCAGCGCCATTTTGGATAAATATAGCATATACATTCTATCTTCCATTGCTAACGAGCCCTCCATCTGGGCCTTCCATTCTATTGACTCCCATTCATTTTGGTGTCACTTTGACAGTGAATAACTTTACATTTAAGGTGTTTAAAGACTCTATTTGTCCACTGTTTATTTCTAAAGAAACACAACAATGTCTTGTTGATGGATTGGAAATACTTTGGTATGTGGCAAGTAAATTCATATTAACAAACATGTATCTACCAAATACTAGGATATTTAAAGTATATGTTGTTAAATAATGAAGTAGAGGTAACGAGGTATACCTATGTTCATGGGGATGGGGATATTATACAGTCAATGGAAAAAAAACATATCAATGTCATTCCTGATTCAGACTTCTCTTGGCACAGCTACTAGAAGAATACATTTCAGACAGGTTGTTCACGTCACATCTACGTTGTCAAGCTCAGTTTGAGACTTATGGAGCTATAACGGTGACAGTAACCTGAGGTATTGAAAATCAAATTTGGCATTGAAACTTCAAGTATTGGCACTGAATAATGTTCAACTGAAGAAATCTCAAAATCCGATTATTTTATTTTATTTTGATATTTTATGTATCATGATATGTTTTTCAATTCCAACTTTACAAAGTTTCTGACTTCTGTTTCAATTGTTTTTTTACGCTGTCAAGATTTACAATGTCACTGTTTTCAGTTTCAACTTTCTGTCACTGTTTTGGCGCAGGGGCGCTTGAGGAGGACGAGGGCGCGATTTACTTATAATTCTGTAATAGTGACTAGCGCGCTTATATGGAGACCAGGTCTACCATATAAAAATAAATACAGAAATAAATAAATGCTCAATAAATAAATAGCATACAATTAATTGCCCAAAAATACAATAAACAAATAAATGTAGGTAGAAATTAAATTATACAGTGAGACATAAATGTATATCTCTTTAATTAGCTTCTTTATTTATTCACCTTGTAATAATTACCTTATTTATTTATTGTCCGTTATAATCGTCAACTTTATTTATTAATTACTTATTTTTTAAATGTATTTATTTCTGTGTGTTTAAATTTTTGTCTGTTTTATTCTTCCGTTGCATTTTCTACCTATTTATTTTCACCCGGTATTTATTTTGCCTGTCAGTTTTACATTTCTTCATGCATTTCTGTTCATTATGAGGAGGGCGGGTCTTAATCAACTCTGCCCATTGGTTGGTTAGCATTTTACTGCATCGGTCGATCTACATGTCAGTGGAGCCTGGACAGGACGGCCGGACAGCAGGGTTTTATCGCCAGATGAGGACAACTCTGTCCGGCTTATTTATGTAGCATGAAAGCTAGCGTTAGCTAACTAGCAGCCAGCCCGTATCTAAATAATGTAAATACCTTTTAATTATCTCAACACTTTTAACAGTCAAACTCAGAGCTCCAGGTCCTGCAAGGACGGACCGCTGCGGGCTTTGCCAGCGTGGAAACATCGCTAGAGCTCGCTGACAACCTCGACCTGATTGTCAGCGGACACGAGAGCTCAGACGGTAGCAGCGGCACATCCCCTGAGCTCACCGCCAGTGTTGAATAGCAGCGCTTAGCGAACTAACCTCGCTTATAAATAAATACATTTTAGTTATCCTAACACTTTTAACAGTCAAACTGAAACACTGGCTGTGAGCTCCAGGTCCGCAGACGGACCGCCATCAGTGGTATATAATGCCTGCCTTTTAAATTAAATTGTATTTATTTATTGCGGGCTGGTTGGTTAGTTCGCTAAGCTCGCTTGCTATTCCACCAACACTGGCGGTGAGCTCCAGGGGGATGTATTACGGGTCTGGAGCTCTCCGTGTCCCGCTGACAATCAGGTCGAGGTTGTCAGCGGAGCTCTAGCGATGTTTCCACGCTTGCCGAGCCCCACTGCAGCGGTCCGTCCGCTGCAGGACCTGGAGCTCACCGCCAGTGTTTCAGTTTGACTGTTAAAAGTGTTGAGATAATTAAAAGGTATTTACATTATTTAGATACGGCTGGCTGCTAGTTAGCTAACGCTAGCCATGCTACATAAATAAGCCGGACAGAGTTGTCCTCATCTGGCGATAGAAACCCTGCTGTCCCCGGCCGTCCTGTTGGCTCAGAGCTCCACTGACATGTAGATTCGACCGATGCAGTAAAATGCTAACCAACCAATGGGCAGAAGTTGAGCCCTTAAGACCCGCCCCTCCTCATTTGCATAATGAGGCAGAAATGCATGAAGAAATGTAAAACTGACAGGCAGAAATAAATACCAGGGGTGAAAATAAATAGGTAGAAAATGCACGGAAGAATAAAACAGAAAAAAATTAAACACACACAGAAATAAATACATTTAAAAATAAGTAATTAATAAATAAAGTTG
This sequence comes from Percina caprodes, assembly GCA_013375575.1. Taxonomy (NCBI): domain Eukaryota; kingdom Metazoa; phylum Chordata; class Actinopteri; order Perciformes; family Percidae; genus Percina; species Percina caprodes. Next base: position 59,210 of record JABXJD010001444.1, on the reverse strand, counting down.
ACGATTATAACGGACAATAAATAAATAAGGTAATTATTACAAAGGTGAATAAATAAAGAAGCTAATTAAAAGAGATATATACATTTATGTCTCACTGTATAATTTAATTTCTACCTACATTTATTTGTTTATTGTATTTTTTGGGGCAATTAATTGTATGCTTATTTATTTATTGAGCATTTATTTATTTCTGTATTTATTTCTAAATATGGTAGACCTGGTCCTCCATATAGGCGCCTAGTCACTCTCACGAGTATGCAAATTATAAGTAAATCGCGCCCTCTTAGTCCCTCCTCAAGCCACGCCCCTGCGCCAAAACAGTGACAGAAAGTTGAAACTGAAAACAGTGACATTGTAAAAATCTTGACAGCGTAAAAACTTTAATTGAAAAAACAGAAGTCAAGAAACTTTGTAAAGATTGGAATTGAAAAACATATCATGATACATAAAAATATCAAAATAAAATAAAATAATCGGATTTTGAGATTTTTTTTTCTTCAGTTGAACATTATTCAGTGCCAATACTTGAAGTTTCAATGCCAAATTTGATTTTCAATACCTCAGGTTACTGTCACCGTTATAGCTCCATAGAGACTACGCTGTAACACTCAGCCATCACCGGAAAAGTGCTTCTAATTGACTTCAATGGTCTCTGTCAAAGTCTACTGTGTCGCTGTGTCTTTTTCTTATACTGTCTATGAGCGGAGAATGCATAATACAGAATGATGACTAAATAGCCGTTGGATTTATCTCTTCACTAGCTAGTGCGAAGTCTCCAAAAAATCACTGTCTTTCAGGCCAGATTAAGTGTTTCTGTCACAGGCAACAGCGCTAAACTCAGAAGAAGATGTATTTAAAATTAAGATGTGTTAACACCTAGCTTGATAATGTGTAATAACATTGCTGAATAAAAAACAACACAATTCTGCTTATAGCCTACTTGATTTTTCCTAAAAGGTTCAAAAAAGGGTTTTTATATACATTACAAAAACAAACGGTCATATTGACCTCTCGGATTTCGCGAGTAACAAGTGTGGGCATTAAAGCCAGAGTTGGTAACGTAGCCTACTACAATAAATACAGCGTGGATGGACTCTGTTCTGAATCACAAGGAAAGCTCCGAGCGCACGCTCTGTGAAAGGCAAGATACACGTAGATTGCCGGGGTGCTGTCCAAGTGTTAACTTGTGTTAGTTAAAGTGTACATGTTAACTTTATACATCCTCAAACTAGCTGGAATAATTGCATAGGTCATCTCTAAAGAGTGGACCAGCAGTAAAATTGCCCAGAGAAAGTTTATACAGCAACTGGCAGAGTAGCTGAGAGAGATGTTTAAGGAGAGAAAGAAAGGGCAGCGGCGCACAGTCAAAACAGAGGCAGTGCCAGATTAAGTTAACATTATGTTTTGAATGTTTAAATAACATACTTTTAATTGTTATTTAGCTGTTATGAGTTAAATTGAATGAATTTCCATACCATATGTTTGGTATATTAATTCATGAAATAATTACAGTTACACGATGATATGAATTATTGAAAATGTATAATTAACCTTGTTAAAATGGACATTTTATGGTTATTACTAAAATGTGTGTGTGTGTGTGTGTGTGTGAGTGTGTGTATTCTGTGTGGTGATGGCTTATGGAAAGAAGTAGCGAGTCTATTGGTCCTGGTCCCGATTGCACCTGCTAGAGGGCAGCAGGTCAAACAGGGGGTAGGCAGGATGGGAGCAGTCCTTAGCTCTGTTTACTATCCACACCTGTGCTTTTCCTACCTAGACATGACAAAATATCTCCTGTGGTAAAAGGCCTGTATGAAAGTATGCGAAAAAGTATGCGCTTCATCAGACTTCTTTTCTTTCCAGTGATTATGAAATCATTATTCTGTATTGTAGAAAATAAATCAACCTAAACAACAATAAATACTGCTTACAAAAGCCAATCCAGTCGAGGAAATGATCAGCTTTGGCTCTTCCAATTGCAACTGTGCTAAGTAAAGACTTGCTCTCCTTGTTATTGTCCATGCAAAATGTACAGTCTGAAGTGAACAGTCCATTGTTTGTATCTTTTACAATGTTATTTTTGAGGGAAGCATGCTTGTCAACAGCTTCCGTAAAACCATATTAAAAGAATTTCACCGATGTGAGTCTACACCAACACAAATGCCCTTGGATGTATACTACTAAATGACTAGATTTAGTGTGAAAGGCATCACTTAGTGATAAACCAACAGAGAGTTATCACTTGACCCCTCAGTTTCCCTCAGCTATACGGAGCTTTTTTTTGTTAGCATTTTTTTGCATTAAGGACATTGTTTTAGTCTTACGGACATAGTGTTGTTTTTACACTCGACTTTGTTAGATAATAATATGTCAATGTGTATGATGTAGTTCTCAAATTGTCTCATTGTTCGGTCTCTTTGTTCAAACAGCTGGACCGTCTGGTTGGAAATTACTCTGGGACAGTGCATGGACAGGTTGTAGTTTAAAAGTAGAATTCTGGATGGTCTTTATAAAACCAGTTTCGTTTAACCTCGCAAACGGAATGAGTTTGGATGTATTCAGGAGTCAAGATGAGTCAAATTTTCTACCTTATATAACCACAACATCTAAACACTTTCTAAAATAACTGTAATAGTGGTAGGTGCACTAACTCCTATCAGCCACTTGCACCTGAATCATCCTTTTATTGTTGCAGAGGTAGCATGACAGCTGCCTTTAACTGCAAGAGGCCGCCTAATTTATGTTTGGATTATGGCATTTGCTTCAGCAGCTGTGCAGTTTCAGCTGTCATCCATCGTTCTGTTAAGAAAAAAATGGTAACAGCTCCAGTTTTAAATGTTCATTATTATCCTAAGTTTCAGCTAAACAGTGTAAAGCCCTTCTGTTCATGAGAATGTGAACCTCCAACATGTTTTTGATCGATTGGGGATATGATCTGGTCAACCTCCTAAGGCAGGTTGGGTCATATTGAGCTCATCTCTTTTACCTGAAGAAGAAGCTAAAATGCTGCAATCAGAGAATTTTAAAACAAGATATTTTTTTGAACATATTGTGTACCACATGCATCTGTTTACAAATTAGCTTGTATTTGCATACAACACAGTAAGTTGGAGGTAATTTGATCTTTAAAGAGTAGCATTGTTTTTTAAAGCTGCATTATCAATATCCTTATATGAACAGAGGATCAAATGACCACATTTAGTATGAATGGTGTCATTGTGTTATCCATCAATGATTTGTGTAAAGAAACCCTTACACGAAACTAACTTGTTTGTCTTCTTACTGTAATAACATCATGTGATGTGCAACTTTCCAGTCACCAGTAAGATGCAATCTGATATAAGACTTTGTTTTGTATCAGTTGAATGTCAGGTGAGAAAGTAAGAAATGTTTAACATACCAATGAAAAGAAAGGTATAAAGTAACCGCATATGTATGGTCACTTTATACCTTTAGTTAAATTTTTCATTGTTACTGCTGTGGGAATTGAACACCTTATCTCCAAATATTGCTTTCTTTTCAACCCTTTTGAATGTGAGAAATATTGTGCTAACCTATCTTGTTTTGTTCTTTTAATGGGGCATTGTTTTCTTTGGGTAGATCCAGTGTCAGTGGGCATGACTGTGACTACCTGTGTCAGTATGTCTGGTATATCAATATCTTCCAGAACTGTATTTAAGGAGAGAGGCAGAAGAGGGCTAAATCAGCCGCAGCAGAAGTTCACACACAACTGTTTCCCATGGGTGAGTCTTTGATTTTTGCAGATGTAACATAATGTCTCTTCTGAGCTTAATATTTTTAATGTAATGTCATTTATATCCTTATTTATTTAACAATTTATGCTATTATAAACTGGAATTTTTGTGAATGTATGATTTAAATGATGTATTTTAAATTGAGATCTGTTAAATAAAAAAAGACTTCTCAATGCATGCGTTTAAGACTGCTTATAAGACTTCTCAATGCATACGTATATCAATGCTACTCTTTTACACATTATGTATATTCCTAAATACAAACATCTCCTACAGTTTTGAAGATCCCTCATTATCTGCAATCATGATCCAATTGGTAATGTATCACTTTGTATTATATTTACATTTACACGTTCTTTATTAGCACTGTGCCATATTCTGTGATTGTAACCTTTTCTATTTTCTATTGTCTCTGACAGCTCAGTGTAGCCATTGTTGCAGGATTGTTCTATGGTAGGTTAATCTCAATAACTGCAATCCAGTATCATGATCATATGTACAATTTTGACTCTATAATCAGAAATATACTCACAGTCGCAGTTGTCAACACCTTTGCTGATTACCTTTACCAGAAAGCAACCAGCAACCAGACAAAGTGCCGGACCTAGTTTACCTCCCTAAACCAGGTTAGAGATTCTTTTCCCTGGCAATTCTGACATTTAAAATACAGACTAAACCAGTTAGTGGTATACTTTGTAAAGAAAGGTGTAGAAAAATGTCTTGTAGCTAATTTATCTCAACATGAATACCTTGGTCCAGGATGCTGGACAGAATGGTTTGACAGAGATAACCCTCTGTAACTGGAGACTGGGAAACCCTCGTTGATCTTCGCAAGGAGTACCCAGGAAAGATCTGTGCTAACCCAATAGGTGTTGAGGCCAGAACTCTATCTGGACTCACTGTGGCTGCAGCAGGGGATGTGATTTATTTGTAAGTACTGAACAAGGATGAATAATTTGAATGTGTTTCATGCAATGATTCATATTGTATTCTAACAGATTGTTTTGCTTAGATATTGCTACTATATGTGTTTGAATACCTGTTGAGATCAAACATATTTTCATTGCTAAAATGTTCACAATGACAGTGCTACTCTATCCGTGGCACATCCTCTAGGCAGCAGGAGTGTCCATTAAGGGTAACACAGCCAATGGTTCTGGATTTATCCATGCCACTAGCATGCTACTCTGTGTTTCTTTTTTCAGAAGTGATACAACTGCGGGATTCGTCTGCAGGAACCAGGACCAACCCAATAATAAGATGTGTAATGATTATCGTGTTCGTTTCCTCTGCCCTCCCTCTTTCTGTGAAGGTACTGTGAACACATTCATGTGCAGTGTTAATCTTGATTTAGGGGTTCTGCATGGAACTTACACCGTAGGTAGGCTTCGCACATTGGTATGTGTAGATGAGGACTCTACACCGTACCCTACGCTGTAGCCTGACGTGCACCTCCCCAGAAATGTAACCATGCGTCACACTTTGATTGGCTCGCTTGGCTGTGGCTTGGTAGCGTCTGCTTGTACTCTGGTTCTCCCTCGAGGGTTAACTTTTCCTGAGTCAGTATGCTCCAAAGCTAATCCTTGTCTCTCTTGGCTTTGCTATTCTCTTGAAGAGATACACTAGAACGACACAGACATACTAGCACACGAGCAGAAATCTTCAAACTGGCAATGCCACTTAAGAAGGCAACAGCGCAGTCTGCGTACTTTCCCTTCTCTTACGTTCTTTACAGTATGTGCATAAGTATTTATTAAGAATGGTTTTCTGGCTCTGCAGTTTCCCTTCAGCATGTCTCTATTTATTGTTCCTTGCAGTGTGTTGGACCAAGTGGTATGACGGGACAATCCCAGTGGAACAGGGGACTGGGAGGATTTGATTAACCTGAGGAATGAATACCCTGGACAAATCTGTGACCGCCCTCTGTCCATTGAGGCTGTTACCACTGACACACTGACCCCAGCCAGCTCCACAGGGCAGACCTTCTTTATGTAAGTTGCTTTATAGGAAAATGTTAAATGAACCATTTACTACCAACACCCCAACATTAGATCGATACTTCTCAACTTCTTTCCCAAAGATTCCAAATCATTAAAATGTAGCTGAGCTTTACTTTACTCTTGGGCTAACAGCTTTGTAGGAAAACTTTACTTCTTTATGGTCTGAGGAGTAAGAAACAGGAATAAGCTAATTTATTGGTGTTCATAATTAATTATTTTATTTTCATTTGATATCTGCAATATTTCACATTTTAAAAGAAGTAACAACTGACATCAAAAAACAAAATGATTATAAATGGGGGGTAATTAGGTTTAATTGTTATTTGACTTTAATAAACTAGATCATGTTTTTATCATAGTTAACCAATAAATCATGGTTTTCGTCATGTATCCTGTAAGAAGTTCTTGTTTGCTTTTAATAGTCTCCTTGCTCTAAATATCATACTGATCCATTACCTTTTTGAAATCATTTTTCAGTTACAATCAAAATGAGGGATTTCTTTGCCGCAATAAGGACCAGAAATCTCGCCTGTGCCGTGACTACAAAGTTCGGTTTGGGTGCCCATGCTAATAAGTCCTGACTCCACAGCAAACACTGAAAAGGATAAGAAGACAACATTTAAAGTTCTATCAATTACGTTTTTCTCAGATTTTTCTTATTTTTTTCAAAACTTACTGTGTCTGATAGAAGCATTATAATAGGCCATTTTCAGAGCAGACATTTTGACTTGGTGGGAAAAATGTATAGTAACATTAATGGTGGCTCTGTGTCCCAGTGAGCCATGACAGTGTGACAGTGAGCAGGATGTGTGATAACAGGACCCTGAAGACTATGCATTTATATATAATTCAACCATAGATAATTGTATTACTTTTACCATATTGTAAGTGACGTTTTTGATAAAAGGCTTATTATGTGCTTTATCAGTCTCTTTTCTTTGTAGTGATTGTGAAATCCTTATCCAGTAATGTAAGAAATGAATTAATGGTTGACAGTAATAAAACCGCTAATAAACAACAAATCAATGTTGTCATTACATTTTATTTAACTCTCTGTGAGAAAATGAGCTAATATGCTTGCATGGAGTTATGATTATGTGTGAGCATGCAGACTTGTGTGTTTTCAACAGATGCTGGGAACTTATATTCAATTCAAATTAAGTTATAGTATCAATTGTAGTTATAATTTTGCATAGTTATATTTTATTATATATCATAAATTATATTAATTCATGTCCTCTCTGGGAACCATCACCTTATCGTGGTGGAGAGGTTTGTGTGTCCCTATGAACCTGAGGGCTGTGTTGTCTGGAGCTTTATTCTCCTGGTAGGGTCTCCCATGGCAAAGTGCTCTCACATGAGGGGCCAGACAAAGAATTGTTCAAAAGACCCTATGTGAAAGTGAGGAAGGGATCAGGGGACCCTGCCCTGAGGAAGCCTGGGGCCCCCATCTGGAGCCAGGCTTAGACGGAGGGCTTGTCAGAAAGCGCCTGGTGGCCGGGTTTGCCACGGAGCCCAGCCGGGTGGACACCGGTGGTCAGGGAAGCTGCCCGATTGAAGAAGGAGTCTTTCCAGGATGTGTTGTCCCAGAGGACTCCAGAGGCCAGTACCGCAGGGCCAGAAGGGCTGCAGCCTCTGCCGTAAAAGAGGCAAAGCAGCGGGTGTGGGAGAAGTTCGGAGAAAACATTAAGAAGGACTCCGGTCGGCACCAAGGTGCTTCTGGAAAACCTCAAGAGGGGGAAACAGGGAACCATCCAAGCTGTGTACAGTAAAGATGGGACGCTGTTGACCTCAACTGAGGAGGTAATAGGGCCCTTCTCAGGGCCATCCAAACTCTTTATGACCAAAGCAAGAGCTGTGTCCGGGTCCAGGGTGGGGAGGGGTTGCAGTTCGGTGGGCTAAGGATCTCATCGCTGCTTTTAACAGATGATGTGGTCCTTATGGCATCGTCGGCCTGTGACCTTCAGCACTCACTGGCTCGGTTCGCAGCCAAGTGTGAAGCGGCTAGGTTTAGGATCAGCACCTCCACATCTGAGGCCATGGTTTTCAGCAGGAAACCAATGGAGTGCCTTCTTCAGGTAGGGAATGAGTCCTTAGCTCAAGTGAAGGAGTTTAAATACCTTGAAGTCTTGTTTGCGAGTGAGGGACAATGGAGCGGAGATTGGTCGGAGAATCGCGCAGCGGGTGCGGTTTCACATTCCGTTTATCGCACCGCTAGACGAAAAGAGAGCTGAGCCAGAAGGCAAAGCTCTCAATCTACCGGTCCGGTTTTGCTCCTACCCTCAGCTATGGTCATGAAGGTTGGGTTATGACCGAAAGAACGAGATCCAGGGTACAAGCAACTAAAATGGGTTTCCTCAAGAGGTGCGCTGGCATCGCCCATAGACTCAGCTCAGTCATCCGTGAGGAGCTCGGAGTAGAGCCGCTATATTGTTCAGTGTAAAAGTGGACACTGCAGAATTGCTCTTTAGTCCATTTCAAGTCAAGTCAAGTCAAGTCAAGTTTATTTCATCCATAAAAATGGAAATTACAGTGCTCACACTCGCCATCCCCCCCTACAAAAACTAGAGAACAAATACATTACCACAAATACACTACAATATTATACATAAATACAATTTAAAAAAAAAAATTAAAAAAAATAAAAACTTATAAAAATGTACGTTTAAAGTGCTTGTTGTGCTGTCTAATAGCCTGAGGTACAAAAGAGAGAGCATACCGCTTAGTTTGTGTCACAGGAGGTCTTAGCCTACCACTACGCTCTATAACCCTACCAGTCAGATTACCATGAAGAGGGTGACCGGGTCTCTCGTTATTTTCTCTGTCATTTTTACCAGATGATTGTCATATACCTGATCCACTGTATTTAACTCCCCCACCATTTTCCCAGCCCTTTAATCACTCTATCAATTCTGGCCTTCTCAGTTACCCCAGCATTTCCCCCACCCCACCACACAGTAACTCCAAACACTACATATGACTGACATAAAAACATTCTCACCACATCCGTGTTTACCTTAAATAACTGCAGCTTCCTCATACAGTAGACCCGTGGACTTAATTTTTCATCAGTGAGTCAACATGATCAGACCATATTAGCCTGTCGTTAAAAACAACGCCCAAATACTTATATGTGTTCACTCTTTCTATTTCTACACCTTTGATTTCCACTGCCTCAGCTGTGATCTTATTTCTCCTGTAATCTATAACTAATTCTTTAGTTTTCTTAACGTTGAGTTCCAGGAAGTGCGTATCACAGTAATCAACAAAGGCTTTTATCTCATTTTGATAGTAACTATAATAATCATTTTTGATCAACAAAATGAGCGCTGTGTCATCAGCAAATTTAACAACCTGACAGCTAGCTTGCTGTGGGCGGTAGTCTGCCATGTAAATGGTAAAAAGAAAAGGTGATAAAACAGTTCCCTGGGGTGGTTTGTGTGTTGTGTTGAATGTCGCTTTTCTGTCTCTTTCCTGTATTTGTGTGAACTGTCTGGCAGATAGTTATTAACGGTGTCTCAATAAGATGGATAAAAAAATAGCTGATACTTAACATAAAACAGCCCTGTCTTACTGCTAAGGCTGGTTGCCCTGGTAACCGACTGACCGTTAAAGGGGAGAGCAAGTGGGGGCTCATCTGTCAGAGAGAGAAGAACAGGATGGAGTTTTTAATGTAAAATAACATATATAAATCTGATAGCAATTTTAACATATGGTTCAGAATAAAATCTTATATATATGTCATAAATATAATGTCTTTATTCTAAATAACGTCTAGACAATAAACTAGGGAAATTGTTGCAACATTATTTTCATTATTATTTTGTATATTTTGCGTTCTTGTGAAAGGTGTCCAGTTCCCCTTCGAGGGGAACTCGAACTGCGTCGGCAACGACACTATGGGAACACCTTAGTGTCGTAGCTGACGCAGTGTCTCGTTCCCCTATCTCGGGGAACAAGGGTTACATACGTTACCCGAGACGTTCCCCTTCGAGGGGAACTCGAACTGCGTCGGCTACCACACTAAGGCGTTCCCATAGTGTTGTAGCCGACGCAGTGTCTCGTTCCCCTATCTCAGGGAACAAGGGTTACATACGTAACCCGAGACGTTGTTTTTGGTGGTGTCTTAACGAGACTGAGAGGAGTGGCAGCCTGACGAGGTCCACAAAACTGATACTCATTAATCAAAGTCAGTTGCTCGGGTGAACTCCATACAAACTAACTGGCAACAATGGGAAACCGATGCTGTAAGAAGGATGACTTAGAGGGAGATGCTAAATATACGCATATGAAAGGGAAAGGTAATGTGAAGTACTTGAGTAAGTGGAAAAAGGATTATTCTTTTGCTGAAAAGTTGGATGTGGCTGAAAGTGTGGATTTGATGAAAAAAATAGAGAGTCTGTGGTAAGAATGAGGGAAAGAAAAAAAAGGCAGGTTATATTGAAGCACTCTAGTAGGAGTTGAACTACTGTTGCAAAATAAGTATTTGAATAAGTGAAAATTGGGGGTTAAAGTAAGTATAAAATGAGATTGAGTCTGAGATCTGGAAGATTAAAGGAAAACAAAATGTGAAGTTTATGAGACAATGGGGGTAAAAGAAAAGTAGGTGTAAGAAATAGAAAGAAAGTTTGTTGGAAAAGTGAAATGAGAAAGACAGAGTGTTGAAGACTGAGAGCGGACAAGTCAGAAAGAAGTGTACAGCTTCCGCACTCAGACCGTACTGATCGAATTACAGCTCAGTTGCTCCCAGCTGGGAGGAGTCTGGAGAGTCCCTGAACTGCTGCACACACACACACTACTTTGAATTTGTCTAAAACAACTCCAAGAATAGATTTGGAAAGATATGTGACAGCGTGCAAAGAGACTGAAAATTGGGAACCACTGGGTAAGGACATAGTGAAAAGTGAGAGTATAAATGCTTATTACAAATTTATGACTGGGCAACAAAGAACCTGACATATTATGTCCTTCACAAAGAAAACGAAAACAAGAGGACCGATTAAGTTCATCACAGTAATTTACAATAACATCTACATCCCTGTAGATGCTGACAGGTTCACGTTCACTTACATCAATACCAGAATCTTTTAAGGGTATTGTAAGTCTCTAACCATCTTTTCGCAAAAAAGAAAATGACTGCTAACCTTGCCAAATGTGTACCTCCAGCGGGAAATCAACATTTTATAACATCTTGGTGGTCTCACTGTCAAGTAAGACAGACACGCTGGCACTCCCTATTCTTGTCTGAGTTACAACATGAGGTCAGTAAGAATAAATTGCTAACTGTGGCCGTCAACTGTGAAATATTGGGACTGCAATCTATCTCAGGAGGGTAAAACATTTAGAGGAAAATCAAAAAACTGCTGGAGTGCAAGTTTCATTTTATTGAAACACCTATTACTACTCAAATGTATAATTAACCTCGTTAAAATGGGCATTTTAATGTTATTATGTTTTTCTAAAGATATCCTAACACAATACATTCAATAATACATGGGTATTTATGAGATATTTTAGAGTTATGAATTTGGCAGTCTGCTCACTAAAATGGAATGCCTGCACTTCTAGTGTTGAATAAAAAACATATTGCACAAGCACTTCTCAATGCATGGTCATATTATTCCATGCAAATCTTGAGAGCATATTTTGGTAATGCACACATTTATATAAATATTTAGGGACTAAACCAGAATATCCAGTCAGTTTTTGAACGTCAGCAATAAGATTAATGTTCTCCCGAAAAATGTGAAACAATAAATGAAAAAACGGTTCTCTCTTAAGTCCATGCTCCTGATGTGAGTCTCCACCAACACAAGTTCCCTTGAACGTACACTACTAAATGACTATTGGGAAAGGCATCCCTCAGTGATAAACAAACAGAGAATTATCACTTGACTCTCAGTTTCCCTCAGCTATACGGAGCTTTTAAGCATTTTTGTAGTTTAGTTTACCTCTCAAACGGAATGAGTTTGGATGTATCCAGGTGTCAAGATGAGTCAAATTGTCTACCTTATATAACCACGACATCTAAACACTTTCCAAAATAACTGTGATAGTGGTAGGTGCATTAATTCCTATCAGCCACTTGCACCTGAATCATCCTTTCATAGTTGCAGAAATAGCATGACAGCTGCCTTTAACTGCAAGAGGCCGCCAAATTTATGTCTGGATTATGGCATTTGCTGCAGCAACTGTGCAGTTTCAGCTGTCATCCATCGTTCATCCATCAAAAATGGTAACAGCTCCAGTTTTAAATGTTCATTATCATCCCATTATTTTCCCAAATCAATGCATGCTCCGAAGTTAATCCCTGTCACTCGCTTTACTAAATACTCCACACCCATACACACAGACTCTGCTGTTCTCTTCAAGACATGCACTAGAACAGACATACTAGCACACAAGAAAACGGCGTAGGCTACAGTCTAGAGTTTACTCGCTACTATACACTCACCTATAGGATTATTAGAACACCATAATACTGTGTTTGACCCCCTTTCGCCTTCAGAACTGCCTTAATCCTACGTGGCATTGATTCAACAAGGTGCTGACAGCATTCTTTAGAAATGTTGGCCCATATTGATAGAATAGCATCTTGCAGTTGATGGAGATTTGTGGGATGCACATCCAGGGCACGAAGCTCCTGTTCCACCACATCCCAAAGATGCTCTATTGGGTTGAGATCTGGTGACTGTGGGGGCCATTTTAGTACACTAAACTTATTGTCATGTTCAAGAAACCAATTTGAAATGATTGGAGCTTTGTGACATGGTGCATTATCCTGCTGAAAGTAGCCATCTGAGGATGGGTACATGGGGGCCATAAAGGGATAGACATGGTCAGAAACAATGCTGAGGTAGGCCGTGGCATTTAAACGATGCCCAATTGGCACTAAGGGGCCTAAAGTGTGCCAAGAAAACATCCCCCACACCATTACACCACCACCACCAGCCTGCACAGTGGTAACAAGGCATGATGGATCCATGTTCTCATTCTGCCAAATTCTGACTCTACCATCTGAATGTCTCAACAGAAATCGAGACTCATCAGACCAGGCAACATTTTTCCAGTCTTCAACTGTCCAATTTTGGTGAGCTCTTGCAAATTGTAGCCTCTTTTTCCTATTTGTAGTGGAGATGAGTGGTACCCGGTGGGGTCTTCTGCTGTTGTAGCCCATCCGCCTCAAGGTTGTGCGTGTTGTGGCTTCACAAATGCTTTGCTGCCTACCTCGGTTGTAACTCCTTTCCCATGTTTCCAAATCAAGATGTAGCTGAGCTTTACTTTTATTATACTTTTTATTCTTGTGCTAACAGCTTTGTTTGGGGCGAGAAAAAGAACGTTTTTGGTCTGTGGTAAAAGGAATAACCCAATGTTTTGGTATTCATAATTTTGTTTTTGTTTTCACTGGATATCACATTTCAAAAGATTTCAAAACTGACATAAATGACAAATGGGGTGATGTGGTTTATTCTTTTCTTTTGTATAAAGTAGATAATGTTTTTTTTAATCTTAGTTAAACAACAATTTATTATTGTTATCATTACTAATAATTTATTTAAGTCATGTACCCCATCAAAAAGAAGTTCTTGTTTGCTTTCAATGGTCTCCTTGCATTAAATATCATACTGGTCCGTTAACGGTTTGGAATAATAACCCACGAGATCTCTCAATTTCATGTAGAATAGAACCACAAAAACAGTTTATTTCCATCCAGAGCGGTAGAGAGGAAACAACTATGTGCTGTGTTTTCAAGGTGTAGTGCAGGGAAATACAGTATGCTCCACCGTGAGCATGGTCTGTTTTACTTTGAAAATGAACCAGATGTTTTCTTTTTCTGTGCTCGACTTCCTGTCCCACACTATCTGCCATGTGCTGTATTGCTGCGGAGCTCTCCGGCATCTGGCAAAAATAGAAGCTCTGCATATCTGCTCTGGAGGGCTGCGGATCACCGGAGCTGGGACGGAGTGAGAACTCAGCCGTTCCGCAGTCAGTGAAAATACACACATTGACTTTAATGGGAACCTATTGACTCCGGAGCGGATCCACAGATGTATATATATATATATATATATATATATATATATATATATATATATGTAATGATAAAACTGAAGAAGAGAAATAAAATGAAATCTGCACTGAACTGAAGTGCAACAGAAGTGTTGAAGCTTCTGAACATTATGGTGTTCCATTCTCTTCCATTAATCTCCCAATATTCCATGCCTGTAAAGGTCTATTTATAGACCAGGGCATGATTAAGTGGTGAAGCACTGTGCCACCCAGGGAACCAAGCTCATTTTCTTTTTCCCTTCCTCTCTCTTCCTTTCTCATTCTCTAACTACTTCTTTCTTTTTCTCCCTCTGCAACTTTATCTTCTTCCTTGCTCTTTTTCTCCGCCCTCCTCTTTTTCATGAGCATATATATTATACACCAACCTTCTTTCATATAGTTTAGTTGCCAGTGAAATTATGTTAGACTCAAGGGGCTACGAGGATAAGTCCTTCAATTTAATTTCTTCACTATAAAGCATTTGACAAAAGGGTTTATGGAAGTGTTAATTGTTATGAGGCACCATGAGGAAGGGTGGATAAAGCTCCATCAAGCATGTTTTCATCGCTAAGTCAAGCTGGATCAAGACTGATGGGTGTCCATTAGTGGAAATGCAGGGGAAAATTATGCACAGGATCCTACTTATATGTGCTGTTGCAAGGTGTCCTTCGGTGGAAGTAGAGCACTGCACAGGAAAAAGGGTTAAGCTCATTTTCATGTGTGCAGATGTGATTAATAGGGCACAGGGAAGGAGGAGAGAAGAAGAGAGCAGAGGGCAGACCTCGCCAAGCTCCAGACCAGCTTCATTTCATCACCTCCAGAACAGTGAGGGCATAAATGAGATCAAAGCCTTTCTTGTATTTTCACACTGACGCTCTATCTGCTGGTCTCCATCCAGATTTTTCCCTGGGTGTTTACAGAGGCTTAGGTGGCAACATTTTACTGCAGGGTGGATTTTGTACAGGGCTTATGGCTAAAGGCCTTTGTAACAAGTATTTGTCTATTAAAACCACTCCTAGGCTTTGTGCATGGAAGTGAAACCACTGAATGTAATTTAGAAGACGTGAGACATGAATATGTTAAAATAACCATTTATCTGCCAGAAAAAGCAGAACAATTTCTGCATGTAATTGTGAGTAGATGTTTAGAATTCCATACTTAGACTTTATGCAACCATTTATCTCTCATGCAATGAATTTGATTGTTTTCATTGGCAAAATAAATGTGTGTCCTTCTGTCACTAAGAAGGTGTAAGTGTTTTGGGATTGAAAGTCGATTAATGTAATGTGTCTAAAAACATTTCACATGTCCTTAATCTCTCACAGTTCTTTTCACCCACCTATACAAAACCGATGCCTGACAAATTTGTAACACTATTTTGTATTTCTGTTTATCTGTCCAATATATTTTGTACCACTATAGTCTTGGCAACTCATGAAAACACTTAAACTGTAGAAGGCACAGTCCATGTACCTTGACTTACTTTTAATTAATCCAGAACCAGGCAGTTTCATAATTCTCAAATCCAATGCGTCAAATGCCATTTAATCTAAAGACATGAATTTATCACATTTATGACGGTGTAAATTTGATTTATGCTGAATTATGTGTAAACGAATAGCTCAATCTCCATCACTACACTCTGTGGGTAGCAACTTTAAATCCCTCTTACCAAAGCAATGTGAGCCAGAAAAGCCATTAGAGCATGACTCCTGAGAGATGAACAAGACAAAAGCGTTTTGCCTGTACTTTACCGGAAGGTGAGAACAATACCAGGCTATTTTCACTCTGACAAGCCATTATTCGTGCCAGCTTTTGCCTGCCGGCAACACCTGCCTGATAGCTGTCTGGGACATTTTGTTTCCAGTCACAGTAGCTGATCCCTTGATTGAAAACATTGAATCCTGAGAGTGTGTTATCCCTGTTTGGAGTTTTGGATCCCAGTTGTCTGAGGCGACTGCTGGGCCCCCTCATCCCCTGCTGCAACAGTTGATCCCTGGATCTTTGTGGAAACAGAGTGGATTTCATTACTGGGATGGAAGTCTAAAAAGGTCAGGGATGTGTGCCTGCTATAACCCCTCCCTGAGAAGACTTTATAACTCTTTTCATGCATCAATTCATGTGTCAACAGATGTGGTTTTATATTGCACACTGATGCTTCATAGTGTCGGAGGCATTCACATTTGCAGGTTGTTGCCATGTCTCTGTTGTTAGTGGTCTGTAAAATGGCGAGAATTAGATCAAGCCCTAATGATTACTAATAGGCACCAAGAGAAACCATTAACAAAGCCCCAGATGTATGAAAATCAACAGTGCACGTCTGCTCTTTATTTACACTTCCATATCTGGCTTGGAAAGGCCCGCCTCTTGTTTATGGACACCAAAGATGTAGATGTGTTTGCAGAAATAAAAGCTTTCCTGTATCAGATTGTAAAGCCTTGTGAATTCCTCTCTTACGCTCTAGTTTCTTTTCTCTGCAGGCAAACCCTTGGCACTGACGAGTCCAGCGGGAATAGTCACTTTTTGCAAGCATTGCCAAGATTTCTATTTGATGGCCAAAATATGTAGGCAGACAGGTGCATCTGTCCACATTCTGTCAATTCCTCTCTTTCTCTCTGGGGTCTCTATCAGTCTATCTCTCTCTCTTTCACACACACACACACACACACACACACACACACACACACACACAGTAGGCTGTTTTCCTCATCGCTCACACAGAGAAATGCACTGTAAGGACGTCCTTATCCTGCAAACCAGACTCTGCTGGATACTCTGTAATAACAACTCCAGCCGTCCACCATCCAATCAGCATGGCTCTCTGCTGTGTGTGTGTGTGTGTGTGTGTGTGTGTGTGTGTGTGTGTGTGTGTGTGTGTGTGTGTGTGTGTGTGTGTGTGTGTGTGAGCATGATGTTGTGGGTCTGTTTTTTTCTGAAACCACAAAGAACAGAAAGCATGTAAGTATATTCCTGACAAGAACAAAGACAAACATCTTATACAAAATGAAGAGAAAAAGTAAGATACGTATTTCTTTAGACTTTGTGTTGTTATTTTGGTTAGTGGTGATTTTTAGAAAATGTCAGCATTAAACTTCTCTAGTAATAATGTTGGCATAACTATTCTGTGAACCAAAAATAAAATGCATGGGAAAAATAGAATTTATAATAAAAGAGATCAAATAAATACTTGGAACATGAGATGACATATGGATTATACTACTGAAGAAGTTTGAGAAGTTTCTATGGACATTCTGACTTTTTTTACACCAAAAAGCATGAATATGAATCCAAAATGACTACAGCTATAAACAGATATGTCTTGTAAAGGCACAAAGGGTCATCATTTGGAAATATTGGATACACAATGTTTGGTCTGTTGGCTTTTATTTTTTTGTGCAAGTGGATATGGGCCTTGTAGGACTATGAAGCATAATCCTTTATTGGTAGCCTTGTTCATTCTTGTCTGAAATTGCAATCCTATCTTTGACTAAAACTAATTAAAAATAATGGATCCAGAAAGTGGAGTAGATTTAATTTAAGATATAGTGTAAGTAAAATCTGAACAGGAGCCAATTTGAAGGCCCCACAAACCCGCAGTCAATGCACCCACACCTGTGTGGCTAATACCAGTAAGGATGGCTCACTTTCATTGCAGTAGGTGTCCCAGTAAGACACCAGCATGCACAAAACCAGACCCCTGACTGGAACTGCTAATCTAAATGGAGTGCAGTTGTTATTATTGATTACACTTTTCACTGTGACATGTCAAAATGCTGTGAAAAAGGTCTATATTGG
The DNA here is from genome assembly GCA_013375575.1 of Percina caprodes. NCBI lineage: Eukaryota > Metazoa > Chordata > Actinopteri > Perciformes > Percidae > Percina > Percina caprodes. The sequence continues at coordinate 41,611 of JABXJD010001444.1, read as the reverse complement.
TATCATTAACGTACGGGGGTGGAGGGGTCACCAGTATTGATTTTGATTATAATGACACACAGTACAGATGTAATAAACTACTGTACACCACAGTGAACAAAGACACACAGCATTTAAAAATCATTAAAAAAAAATAATGCATGACTCAATACGGAGCACTATACAGAACTACTCATGGAAACAAATGAGGCACATCAAACTATGTCACACATTAATTTAAAATACCTCTCTATTGTCAAAGTCATTTCTGTTACTGTAATACAATTATTTGTAAACCCATGCCAATTGTGACAATTGTCCCGCCTGCAAGTAACCTGATTGGACAAACTTTCTTGACTCAGCCAATCCGTGTTTGTCTTCCGGCTCACTTCTTTCAAAACCATTACACTCTAGATCTACCGGTAACTTCCTTACGATGATCTTGGTAAGCATATGATTTACCAACTATAATGACCGGTCCATTTATGTTTTGATTGGACCATAATCCCTGATTCAGGACGTCATAAAACGTAAAATAACATGTTTTAGTGTGGCGGAAATTGATCCGGGCCACAAACGTTAGCTTGCGTAACGTTAGGCTACCTAAAGCATTAGTGACTAGCGTCAAACTTTACAGCTTGAAACGTTAGGCCAACTAGTTAGCTAAACTGCGGATGTGTTTCTGTGTGCCTGTATCAGATAAACTAGCTTTGTACTTTTGCTAAACCAGGAAAGAGTATGCTATTTTTTTAAATGTCGTGATGACTTTTCGACTGCAACATGAGATCCAGTTAATATCTTCTTGGCGGGACTGTGCTTGCAAATTATATTGACATTTACTGGTTAACCTCTATTGTCAAAGTCATTTCTGTTACTGTAATACAATTACGTTAACCAAAACCAAAAACGAACGTTCCCAGAACGTTAAGACAACTTTCCAATTAACCAGAACACAACCAAAACACAACCAAACCTAACAATCAGGGAACGTTCCTGCAACCAGAACGTTCTGGGAACCAAAAATTGTTAGCTGGGGCGAATGTCAACTCAAATTGGGGAAGCGTGAAGTAGCCTAATATTATTGTTCTACACACGTATGCAGGGAAATTTTCAATAATGCTACCATGCTACGATATAATGGGACTTTTTTAAACTTCTGTAGTACTGCAGCCTGGTAATTTGGTCACTATAGTAAAGAAGGACTGTGGTACAATCACGGAAGTAAAGTGACAATGGTAAATTGGTCACAAAATGAGAACAAGTAGAATTTACTGAATTAATTTACCATTATGCTATACTGACCACAATTCCAAGCAATTTTAGTAGACAGAAGTTACACATGGCTGTCACAACAGTGTGCAGCTCCAGAAGTAAGTCTGCCTGTCTGCAATTGCTGGAGGGGGGGATTTATGGGCATCCGTCAGCACTAACTGGAAGTGACAGTGTGCAGAGAGGTCCTAATTACTGTCTCACTTGACTAATTGTCGTCTCTGAAGAATGTATTCCCACTGAGATCCCTAGAATCTCATCAACAGCACTTCTCAAGACATATAGGCTGGAGCTGATATCGGCATGCTCTTATGTACAAAGGCATTTGCTGAAGCAAAGCCACAAGTGAGAAATGTAGATACACTGAACTCAAAACTGCCATGATTACAAGCTCAGGTGAGTCACACATAGAATGGAATAGAATATAGAATGCCTTTATTGTCATTACACACAAGTACACAGTACCTGTGCAATGAAATTGGAGCAATCCCTTTACAGTGACACAAAAATATAAGAAATATAAGATAACAATATAAAATATCAAAAATATAAAGTGTAGGTAGTGCAGAGAAAGTAGAGTGTGTTTGTTTGTATGTGTGTGTGTGTGTGTGGGGGGGGCATGGTGCACAGTCCTGAGTCCGGAGAGCAACTGTATACATATATAAAATAGCTTTGAATACACATTGTGTGAAAGTAGATAAGTATTAACAAATAAATAAATATTGCACAGTAATGAAATGAAATGGTTAAGTACTAAATAATAAATAAATAAATATTGCACAGTAATTAAATGAAATGGTTAATATATTAAATATTGCACTGTATGAAATTACACAAATTCCAGTGTCCTTTGAGGTATTTTATAACAGTATTACAGTACATGGTGTGTGGTGCATCTGCAGGGACAATCTCTGTTAAACTGTTCCTGGGAAAATAAGCAGGTTTATACATTATTTTGTGTGTGTGTGTGTGTGTGTGTGTGTGTGTGTGTGTGTGTGTGTGTGTGTGTGTGTGTGTGTGTGTGTGTGTGTGTGTGTGTGTGTGTGTGTGTGTGTGTGTGTGTGTGTGTGTGTGTGTGTGTGTGTGTGTGTGTGTGTGTGTGTGTGTGTGTGTGTGTGTGTGTGTGTTTTTGTAGGGCCCTTACTTCAACTTGGCAAAATGTTAAGACATCCTTAGCCACAGTCATCCTGACATAATGGGCTGATGAAGTGAGACCATTGTTGGCTTTCTGGAGCCAACCATGTTTGAATAAACTTGTAGCATTCAGAATAATGCAGTAGAGATGAGCCTTTAGTACAGGGCAATTCAATTGAGTGAATGTTTTCTCTTTCAGGGTCTTACCATTCAAAGTGCATCAGTTTCTCGTTTCCATGGTTTCCCTCCCTGTGCCAATGCCATCTTTCCACCAGTCTGCCTGTGCGAGAGAGTGAACGAGGGCGGGGAGAGAGAGAATGACAGAAGGCTTTTAGCAGTGGTTATCTCTACTTTGCATAAAGTCCCCTTTGCATTACCCAGTGCATGAATGGCGTCGGAATAAACACACCTACCAGCTAATGTAGAAGCCTCCCTGGGTTACAAGTGAGTGGGTGTGTGTAAAGTAATGTAATTTGTGGTCTCCTTCAAAAATGACACGGTGTGATTTAAAGGATTTAAAAAAAAAAAAAAAAAAAGAGTACATCTCCCAAATGGTATTTTCATATTAGTCACAACGAGCTAAAGTAGCAGGCGTCATTTTAACATCATAATGAGGCGATTCACCATTCCTATCACCACCTCTTTTCTACACACACAGTTATGTTATGCTGACTGTTTACTGTGAAGTCAGAAGTGTGTTAAACTAAACTACAAACAAAGAGGGAACTCAGGAGGCTTGAAAGGGAGAATAACTGATTATTTTGTCCTTACATACCCTATGCTGAGGCACAGACAATACTATTTAGATTTGTATTAGAAAATTATGTCAGAATCATTTGTGGCAGCCTTAATTCTATTCTGCAAATTCAATTTTCGGTGCATTGTGTGTAGGGGCACCTGACGGCTTTCCTTAGTGCAATACCTTAGTATTTGGCTAGGGGATGCTGTGACTTTAAGAGGAGCGTGTCTTTTAGTGGATGTCTTCTCCCTGAGCTCAATAAACATTCCTTTCATGCTGTGTAAAGCTGTGCTGACTTATACGGGAACCCTGAATTTCTCCATAATTATGCTAATGGTCCAGATGGTGGCATGATGAGTGCCATTCTCTTTGATATTCTCACACTGCAGATTGCCAGTGTGCAGACCAATGCAAACTGACACACGTTCAAAGTCAGTGTTCACACCACCTACTTGGTCTCATGTAATTACTTTTCCTTTAGCTGATACAATTGCCCTCTTCACTATTAAATGCATTTGCTTTTAATTGTGAATGGGGATTTGACAGATCCGGTAACATATAATGAAGCAGCACTCAAATGAAAGAAATGTGTCAGCCTCCTTTGCTTATACACACATTTACTTTTAATTTCACTGTTTGCACTCTAGTAAAGATACAACACAGTTAACAGCAATTTACTTCAAAAATATCAGTGCCATTACGAAAGATAAATATACCATAAATAATGGCAACGTCACCTGAAAGATCTATTTAATACACTATAAGGCCATACAGGAATTCTTGTAGTGACTTTATTTTGGAGTAGATTTACACCGCACACACACTTGTACACACACAGGCCAGCCTTTCACGCCTGAGTCACACAATGGCGGTGTTCATCCAGGCCTTGGACTCTGGTGCCGATCAAAGACCTTCTTTCACATCTCTGTTGGGATTAAATAGCCCTTCACTCTCTTGGGGCGGGTGCACCACTGTACCTATAGCTCCAGCTAATGCACTGGCTCAAAAAGAGCTGCTCATTGGGGGTGGACACTGATAAGGTGCACGTAGTGTTAGATCAATAGCATGTAGACCCACGCAAGAGCTGCAGATATCCATCTTCTCTGTGCATTGCATCCTATAGGCTACAGCCTTGTTTGAAGATGCTAATCTGATAGAAATGCGATAGGTCTACTTACAATCTCGAGGGCATGTCATTCCCCGTGAAATTTAACAAGCGGTGCAGCCTTTGTGTGTATGCCACACACCTTCACATTGGAGGATGGCTCACACTCGAGAATAGTCTGTTGCTGGAAGGCTTTCAAGTCTAAAGTGGAGTTATTTGCATAGGTTAAATATTTGCGTCTTTCAGCAGCTTCTGTCGATATTACGGATTTACTGTTCTGCCAATTTTAATTCCTTTCATCCCACTCCCACATTTTTGGAATTATGTTGGAAATTTTTGAAAGGGTTATTGCTTGAAATTCCATAAAAGAAGTTTAGAAAAGGAAGTTGGGAATGATGGAACCCAAAGTGGACCTTTTATAATACTGGGTGTTTTGAGAGTAACAAATCAGTGCAATGATAGCCTGCAGGCATGAGATTATGTCGCTTGTGTGCAGGGTTTGGCCAGTTATTTTGCGCATTGCAGTGTGTGCATAGTTATTTCTGTATGTATGGAGCTAGATTTGTTTCTTTATTACATGCGAGAGAAAAAAAAAATGAAATGAAAAAAACATTTGAGAGAAAAAGTTATCACACTGATAGCAAAAAAGCATTTTATGAGAGAAAAAAAACATTTGAGAGAAAAAGTTTTCATATTAATAGCAAAATATAATATTTGAGACCAAAAAAAGTTTGAATATAAATTTGAAATTTTTAAAATTATTTCTGAGAAAAAATTCTCTCAAAACATTTTTCTTCTCGCTGTCAAAACCTACGTCTTTGCTCTCGATGCAATTTTTTGCTCTCGTCGCAGGAATTTTCTCTCGCTGTGAAAATAATGTCATGGGCAGGGCCACGTTCCTATTGGCCAGTCGGGTGAGCACGGTCTTGTCTTGGGAGCCCATCTGAATCATTACACCATTGTCACCGGCAAAGATGTGCTGCCTTAGTTGAGTGCAGAAGCTAGCGTTAGCTAACTAGCAGCCAGCTCACTTCTAAATAAATACCTTTTAATTATCTGAACGCTTTTTGACAGTCAAACTGAAACACTGGCGGTGAGCTCCAGGTCCTGCAGCCGCAGACGGACCGCCATCAGTGGGGATCGGCCAGTGTGGAAACATTGCTAAAAAAGCTTCACTGCCGACTTCGACCTGATCTGATCTCCAGCGGGACAATGGAGAGCCCCACACCGGTGGATGGATCGGAGTTCCAGCCGGACACGGAGAGCTCCAGACCAGGTCGCAATGGCACAACCCCCTCTGGAGCTCACTGCCAGTGTTGTTGGAATAGCAAGCTAGCGTTAGCGAACTAACCAACGAGCCTGCGCACCCGGTAGCAGCAACACATCCCCCGGCCATGACCAGAGCTTGCTTTGCATTGGTGTGCCCACATTTTGCATCCCTGCCTGCACCCGCTTGGTCAGCAGCAGTAATTTCTGCTGAATAATGCATCTATTAACCCTCATTGCAGCCAAGAATTGCGTCCAGGTAGCAAGGAAATGATAATAAAACATTGATGTCTCTAAAAGTTCTTAAATTATGATCATCATTGATGAACATGACAAAGAAATGTATATAACCTAGCTTTTTAACAATAACTACTTTGCCTTATAAAATCATTATTTTCCCTTGTGGATGCAAGTCTCGGCAGGGATGCAGAACTTGGCACGTGTTACACCCACTGATGGCGGTCCATCTGCAGCTTCAGGACCTGGAGCTCACCGCCAGTGTTTCAGTTTGACTGTTAAAAAGTGTTAGGATAACTAAAACACTTTTTTTTTTAAGATAATTTTTTTTTTTTAGTCTTAAATATTATTAGTTTTTTCTATTGGTATGAAAACTTTTTCTCTCAAACATATTTTTTTCCTCTCAGATCATTTATTTTCTCGCATGTAATAAAGAAACACATCTGCTCGATACGTATGTTCCTGCACAGGAAAGTGACAAAGCTTAAACATTCTCCAGTGTGACTAAATCATTGCTGGTTGTTTGAACCCTGAGAACCCTGTTTCTTTCAGACTCTCACTGCCTTCTGTGGCTGATATGCAGATTTGCTGGGTCTCTGTCCATGGTGCTAAATAGAGATCCTGGCTAAACAAGCGAACAGTTTAGTGTGTTTAGTGTTGAATAGAGGTTGCAGTTGTCCCTCATCACATGCCACTTAAAGGTCCCATAGCATGAAAATATCACTTTATGAGGTTTTCTTAACATTAATATAAGTTCCCACAGCCTGCCTATGGTTCCCCTGTTGCTAGAAATGGTGATAGGTGTAAACCGAACCATGGGTATCCTGCACTGCCTTTGAGAAAATGAAAGCTCAGATGGGCCGATCTGGGATCTTGCCTCTTATGAGGTCATAAGGGGCAAGGTTACCTCCACTTTCTCTGCTTTGTCCGCCCAGAGGATTTGGCCCACCCATGGCTCTCAAACAAGCAAAAGCTACAGACTCAGAAATGTTACTAAGGAAAGCTCATTGTGGGACTGTCTCTAGTGGCTGTAATTCTGCACCATGCTGAATTTTGGGAAAGAGACTTCAGATACAGTATTAGGGGACCATTAAGATCTATATAAAAGCATCCAAAGAGCACCATGTCATGGGACCTTATAATGATCATATCTGATCAATGACGTGATAACTTTATTTTTATCATCACATAGATTGAGGTGGTTATTTCGACCGATTGCAAGTAAGGGTGCTGAAGTTGCTGTGTGCTCTTGCATTTCATCTTTAACCACACATCTCTAAATACATGCGAGCTTGGCGGCAATTTATTGGCATAACAGAGAAACTACAGCATGATATAAAGTTTCACAACTCCTCCCTCCCCATTATTTCTCTCTCTCTCTCTTTCATCCATCCAACCATTCACTCTCTCCCTCCCTCTCTCTCTTTACATTCCCATCATCTCTCTTTTTCATTTATTTCTCTCTATCCATCTTTCTTATCTCTCCTTCCTTCCCTCTCTCACTCACTCGCTCTCTCTCTGTCTCTCTCTGGTGCGCGTTCACAACACTAACCTTGGCTCGACGTCAGAGCCGGTGCAGCAGTGCAGTATAATGGGAGCGCAAGCAACCCAGAGCGCCTCATAGGGGGCTGTATATCGCTGCTGTATCCTCTGCTTGGCGCTCTCTAGCCCCTCTCCAAACCCTCTCCAGTACCTTACCTACAGCCCATGCTTAGGCTCCCCCCTCCCCACTGGATCCGTACCCTTCGACATGGATGTCCCGCCGTCCCTCGACCGGGAGGATTGTTGTTTCTTGGCGCAGTGAAGGAGGAGAAGGGGAAGGAATCATGCCGGGACTGCTAATGGATTTAGGGAAAGCGCAAGTGACCATGCCGTGATCTTGCGCATCCAGGGCCGCCGTCACCCTGCCTTGCCCAACGAGCGTAGAAGAATTTCGGGGGATTCGAACCCGCGCACCGGGGGGATTAAACCACTGTGCATTTTTTAAAAACAACATGAAGATTACCTCCCATCATCTGATGATAAGCAGTCTCGTTTTCAGGTCCAACCTCAGGCTGATCCCGCTTCTGCTGCTGTTTCTTGGTTACTCTCGCGGGATGCCACACGTTTTAAGATTTGGTAAGAATCTGTTTGTTTACACCACGCTATCATATGGAACGACGTGTGATCACACGAACAGCTCGTATGATTGTCTTCGGTGAATGAACGAATTGATCCCGAGATGCAAAAGCAGATGTATCGAGACATTTTGTCCCACTCTTGCCTTGTTTAGTGTAGAGTTGGCAAAACAATCGGACTTGCGCTCTAAAGAATCAGATTTGTTCATGGATAGTTTACGGTTGTATCGTTATAATCTAAATAGGGTTTTGGAACAGTATTTTTAGCGAATGCATATTACCATCAAGGATGACAGGTGTTCCACAAACCTTGAAACCAGTGTTACAGTAACTTTGACCCGCAGCAGTTCACGGATATGGGCAGCTGATGAAACTGAAGAATCACTACCGGACTCGTTGCTCACGTTTCCCCTCCGGTATCCTCACGTAGTCTTGTATCTCCACGACCTTTTACTGCCTGTCCTCAGCATGTCCTCTGCTGTAAATGTTTACATGTGAACAATACACCCGGAGTGCGGATCAGTTCCTCTGATCTGTCACAAGGGTAATCGATACGGCTGGCACTACTTTTTATTCCTAATCCCACAGAACCGCTATCCACTAATCCCAGGGGGGGTTTGCCTTGTATATCGTTTTAGCATCGTTCCGGTTCTCAATAGTGATTAGGTTTGAAATGTAACAGTTAAATGCATTTACCGAAAATCATTTCTAATAGTTAAGTGTAGCTCATTATAGTTTAAACATAGCCACTTGTCTTCAATAACTAGAATACCGCATGGCGGCATAATTATATTGAATGCTTTTATATTAAAGTCGTTCTTTAACAGTTGCCATACGGCACCCTGTTGCTGATTCCTAACTTTTAAATTGTGCTATTAACGCTTGTATTCATGTTCTAAAATCACTAAACCAAGGCCGCTTGAGGTTTCGTCTGTCGTCTAATTAGATCCCTCGCAGGATAGCTGTTTTGCCTTTCTTATGTACAGAGAGCATTTTGAAGTGACACGAGCCCCCCAGCGGACAGCGGATGTCATCAAGTGTTGACAACACATCCTTACAATCGCCAATTCCCCAGATGGTCCTGTTTAAGAGTCAGGCCGCGTCTGCAACAGCCGCCGCTATGGCAACGGGATGTGCATGTCTTCCTGCTGCATCCTCAGCCCGATGAGCGGTTTCCCGTCTCACACGTTGTCTGACTGTCGCCGGACGTCTATGCAGTAATCCTTAGGGGACCGCAAAGTCCATGAATAATAGCATTTGACACGAAAGTTTCCAAGCCGGCAAATAATGAGTACATTCCTGGGAAAAGCAGTGGGGGAAATAACTGATAAGATATCTGTTACAGCTTGGAGGGAATTTGGGATTTTTGATACCATGGTTATGTGACAGTGTCAAATAAGTTTAGAATCCGTGTCACTATTGACTGTACCTCGCCATATGTCGACTTTGCTGACACCCTGCGATCTGTGAGGCATCCGGCATCAGTAGCACGACAGACATGACCGTGCGAGATAGGAGTTATGCAATTTACTGAGATCTTTTGCTTTGAGGTATTTAAAGCTCTTGCTTGATTTGGCCCGTGTTCTGGACGGTGGCAGTAGAGTAATACCGGAGCAGCTGAAACTCGGCTAAAAAAGGCGGGTCTCTGTCCGTGGTCTTGAACAAGCGGCCAAACGAGCCACTGCTCCTCCAGTTCAGCACTACGGACAGCGACCCAGGCAGTGCAACCTGCTGCCTGTTGCTGAACTGGAAGCTCAAGCTTATGTTTTTTTTTTTTTTTTTTTTTTTTATATAATAGACTATAAAAGCTTTAGTCTCTGTCAGTCAAGTAGCATACACTTCACATCTTTCCGTTGTATAATATCTCCATTCCGTGTAGTGTAATTCATTCTCCTTAGAAAAGATGATATGCTGAGTTTCCAAAAGATAGATGAAGATAGGCTTGTGTGTGGGTGATTTTATCGGAGAAAACGTATGTCAGTTTGTGTATGTGCGTGTAATGTGTGAGAGAAAGGAGAAATACAAAAATGACTTGAGAGACAATGGAGTTCATTGGTCCTTTTCCTGTGCATTTCCTGTCCTGTAGGGTGTGCTTGCTCAGCAGATACTCCCAGCTGCTCCTGCAGGAGGCTGGCTAAATGAGGAGGTCAGCTCCCCTGGGTCTGCCTGTTCCTTTCCTAACCCTAAGTTCCATTCTGCCCAGACAGGCAGCTCACATTGTACAACCACTGTTCTCCTGTCAGGCTGAGACCTTTAAACACAAACTAACACACAGACACAGACTGTAACACCAAAGCATAGTCAGCCCTTTGTATTCGTAGCATCGGCCTTACCTTGTATAGCGTGACAAGAAGTGTTCTGGCCACCAGCTGCAGGAAAAAATGCTGAGCTAATTTTCACACAGAAATGAATTATTGTGTCCAATGTTGCTCATTTATAAATCTTACAGGTAATACGTTTACTTTGGTAGTGAAATGGGCCTGGTGCAGCCCTCACAAAGTGTATTAAGATACGCTTGAGATAAGATTCTCTTTTTATAATAAGTTTACACTTGCCTTTTGGGAGCATTGACAGAGACTGCGTAGCTACTGATACTGCTAAGAGTCCCCCACAATAAAATGTAATAATAACATTTTTTTCATTTTGGGTTTTCTCTCCACGTTCACCAGTAGGCAAAAGAAAAAGGTGTAAAATGTCCACTTGAAATGGAACAGCTTTGTTGTGTGGCACGAAGAACCAAACTTGGGTTTGAATTTGCAAGCTCAACCTGTTAGAATTCAGTGAGGGTTAAATTCAGGATTGCATTAAAGTCTGTAGCATTATGTGCCTGCTAACTGGTAGGCTTGAATGAAAGGAGCTCATTTTACATTCTTCCATGGAAACACATAGCGCTGCTATACGTACATGATCTTATTTAGCTGCCCTCGGAACAAATGCTCAGTCACACAAGCAATGCTACATCACATCTGCCATTCCATCAAAGCTCATTGGGGTTTACTTACAGACGTGTCTAATTCATAAAACGGCTCAAGGAGATGTTAAACAGAAGGGAAATCAACAATGAAATGAAGACAGTGTTTACATTCTGATGACCATAGCTGGTCTGCAGTTGTGAAGTTGAGTGATAACATTATCACCGCCATCTTCAATGCCAATGGGCTTTCAACTGCTGCTAAAAGCATTGTTGACTCAGAGGTGCTCATTTTGTTTGCTTATTTCCTGGTTTCTATTTGACTCTATATGACTAAAACACTACATTGTTTTGCATTTTGGAAAGGAAATCAAGACATTTTTTTCAGTCCTCTTTCAAAATGCACTAAGCTATGTTTATCTAACTTCTTCCAGTTGCTGTGCCAGGATTGCATTTCTAATAAGTAACACTCTTTTCATTCCCTCAACTGTTTTACGCTGGTGGAATTACAAGGTTGTCAAGAACAAGCAAGAGCAGAGGGAACACATTCAAGGGGAGCTGCTCGTTAATTGACTTTATTTGCTTTTTGCTTTCTGCCAGCCTGAATTATCACGATGCAAGTTTAGTTTGGGTTTGCAGGATTAAGGATAACACCCTGTGCCCTGGCCTACTGCCTGCACGTTTACAGCAAACACATTTTAAATAGGCACAAAGCTGCTTAAAAAGATTCATGTGTCACTTGGCCGCACTATAGCTTATAGAAATATGAAACTATCTCTTCTCTGCTGGCACATGATTTCCATGGTTTAAAAATATCCACTGTGGGTTTCAAGAACAAAAAGAAGATCTGTCTTACATTAGCATGCTGCACCACATATTGGCTTGAAGCAGGGAGCTATCTAGATGGATTCCTTAAACATGTTTACATTCCTGAGACGTTGAAGGTCTTGCTGTCATGCCTCAATTACAAAAGGCTCAATGGCAATTAATTTGGTGTACAGATTTCTTCGCAATTTTAAAATGGAAAATATCTGTGAGGTATGAAATTAGTTTTCCTGTTGTGCTTATAGTATTTAGTCATTTTTTGAGATTTACCTGCTGCATTGGAAAAGATTATTTGCATGAAGGAGGCTTTAGATGATTGACCTTGTTTGCAGGAAAACCAGTTCTAGCATAAATGCCTCCTCAGACATATTATCTATTTTTAAAAATCAAAGTCCTATTCTTCTACTGACATGTGGAAGTTTGCATTGACTTTTAGAAACTTGTCCCTTGAGAAGAGCCCAGCAACATGGCTGGCTGGCTCAGAGCTGAAAAAAATAAATAAAAACGCTCACAAGTAATCTTTTGTTTTTACGCATATTTTAACACATGTGGAGCTGTCCTTTTCACAATCCCACCGAGGGAGATGGAAGACAATTTGAAGTCAATGAGAGGTGTAAGAAAAACAAGAGTGTTTGTTCGAGAGAGGAAAAAACAGAGAGGGAGGGGGAGTCTGTGTAAAGTGTGAGTGAGAAGAGAAACAAAGATACAAAGAAAAGATAGATTAGTTTGCCTCTGAGCAGTCCACTCTCAGCCCACTCTCAGTTGTGGTCTTTTATTACTGTTTTCTGATGGTTTCTGTGAAGAGAGACAGTGGAGTGTGTTGTGGAAATATAGTAGGATGCCAGGAGTCATGCACTGCAGCTCTAAATAAATGTCAGCAGTGTATATACTGTTAGCAAGCTGGGACTATAGATATGCAGAAAATAGCTTTTCCAGGAAATAAAAACAGTGAAAAATGTCTATAGGTCCCTTGGAGAAATAAACACAAAATGTATTCTTATTAGGATCTCATGAATTTATCGATACAGTCTTATTACGTATTTGGCTGTCTCCACTTCCAGAAGACTGTAAAATGGTGGGAATCGGAAAAAAAAATCAATATGTTAGTATTGCTAAGAGGACTAATGAAAAAAAGGAAGAAATTGGCAGCATAGCTGTTAACCAGTGCCAAGTCTCAGATGGATGGCTCCTCCTGTGTGTACCTATCACAAGTTACCATCTGCGAGAATGCTAACATATAAACTAGAAAAAGAGGAAGTGTGTGCTATAAGAAGGATGTTTGGGATTGGATTACTATGTCACTGTGAATTAATGACAATTTTAAACAGCCACAAGCTGCAGGGACTTCTGTGGGCCTGTATATGGTTTTGATGTAGACATTTTCACATTTCTATCACACATCTGACACATTCCAATCTCAGTAGGAATATATAATTTCCTCTCTGGGTGATATACGTTTGGAACTGGCTGCGTTTTAAATGGTGTGATATATTTATATAATCTGCAATATCGTGCCACGCTTTGCGTTATGTGTTGGAGACATTTGTGAGAAAATTACCCTCACAACTGTTGTAATTAACTAATTAATTAAGTGTTTGCTTATATGGAAGGAAACAAACATGGCTTCTCAATGGTTTGTTATGGAAGCTTGTTATAATGCTGATTTGGAGCCTGGGTTGAAGTCGACTGTGTATTTTCTCTAATTATTAATGCATGTAGGAGGTCATTTGTGTGTTTCTATTGCGTTCAGTGGGGAATATGTATAATTTCATCCATACAACGATAAATACGTTTAATACTGTGTAACATGTCCAGTATTTCTGTGTGAATTCCAAGCAGGCAGTAAAGATTTTTGGAGGCACATATACTGTAAATGAAAGCACCGACGTACGTGGGATTCAGAAGTCAATCGATTGCAGAAAGCCGTCCTGTTTTGGCTATGATGTGAGGCAGCGATCAGGTTAGGATGTGGTGATTCACCTTCATCTCCAGCCAGCTGAATAAAAGAGTAAGAGGGGAACGGCAAGCGACTGACTGAAAGAGAGAAAGCAGAATTTGTGTTCCCATTGACAGCACAGTCGGACGGATGTATGAACATTTCTCTGTGTGAACCAAGGACACGGGGGGAAATGGGCTCTGTGGGAGGACATATTGAGGCAGGCTTACCTAAAATCATGTTCTTTGAATCAGCATGGCACTCTATTGTCCACGATCCACAAGGGCTATGCAAAACGTCCCCCTGCTATGTTTGAATTTCATTTTCTGTCCTTTCCTTTTCGCTTAGAGGATTTTTAAGTGTTTGTGTGGCTTTTTCTAAATCAGCCTTCCAGCATTTTCTTTAGAAAGTATTTGTGTAAGGAAAGGTGAGAGGAGTGGAGAAATGCAGTATGCGAAGGGAAGAAAGCATTTGTGTCCGCTTTAGCTAACAAAAACGGAGACAAGCATGAAAGTTAGTACCTTAGTTGGAGAATTGAAAGAATTAAAACAAGCTGTAATGCTAAACCAACTGCATTGTTTGGCTACCGTAGCCTCCAGCAGGTGCTGTTGATAGTGGCCTACACTCAAAGCCCCAGTCCTTCACACACAATGCATTACGGATGTCTGGAGCAGATTTGGATTGATTTCCCATCTTGTACAATCTGTTTTAAGATTTTGAGGAGACATAATGAAGCCAATCGCTTCTGTTTTCCATCACACAGCTACCCATGAGAGATATACCAACATATTAAGACTATTTCTTCTTGAACATGACAAAAGACATCAGATTTCCTACCCAGCAGGATATGTAATGTAAATGTGCTGTATTTATATAGCACTTTTCTAGTCTTAACGACTACTCAAAGCGCTTTTATTTTATCATACAGGATACATTCACCATTCACACACATTCATACACTGTGGCCGAGGCTGCCGTACCAGGTGCCACCTGCTCATCAGATAAACACTCCCACACATTCACACTCTGATGCGCAGCATCGGGGGCAACTCTGGGAAGGACACTTTGACATGGGACTGCAGGGCCAGGTATTGAACCACCAACCTTCCAATTGGCAGGCAACCGCTCTGCCACTGAGCCACAGCCGCCCCCGATATAAATGAAGAAATGTGAGAAATTGCGAAATAAACGGCAGACTACAGATGAAGAAAGATTAGTACAGGACTCTTGATTTGCCACCAATTTCACCTCTATTGTCTTTTTACATTTATCCTTAATAGATCTTTCCTTATTTATGGAAAAAGAAATGAGCATGCAGAACGTCAGTAAGCCTCTGGCTATTTTCCTCTCTAAAGCTAGCGTGCAGGTTCTGTTTCATTTCTTTTTCTCTCTGCTACTGTGCAGTTGTGTTTGTAGAACAAGCAAGAAGAAATTGACACACCTTGAAGCAAAGTGTAGCATATTGATTTGTACCTGTAGCTCTGATTATCAGCTAGCTTGTGTACTGCAGTGGCTGATGGGAGGCTGATGAACCCACACCAATAACTGACATTTTCCTGTCCTGTGGCTGAAGGAGAGGAGGGGGAGGATGCAGGTGTCCGTTCAGGTCTAATGGGCCATCCATTCAGTCGTTTAATTGAGTGTCTTTTATCTGCCTCCAGTGACCTCTTTTATTCTCCATTTCTCCCTCTTTGTGATTTGCACATCTGTTTTTTTTCATGCCTGCTCCTTTTCTCATTCTTGGTCTCCAAACTTTCCTCTTTCTGGTCTTTCTGAAAGAACACTGCCATCTGCATATGTCCTACAGCTTACTCTGACTTTAGACATCATGGCAATTACCTGTTGTTTTCTAAACACATCTGACGGGCTGCGAGGAGGTACACTTTCAGCATCCAATCAATGTGCACAAGTAAAATATAATCCTTTTTCAGGGTTTTTCCTGGCTCAGAATAGGCCTTTGGGGGGACGGGGGCTACGCACGCCAATAAGCATGATCAGTCCGCGTACAGTAAACGCAATGAGTCTGTGTTAACTTATTTGACAGAAATCTATGCATTTACCTGTTATTTCAACCCCCAAATAACAAAACTGGTTTAAAAAAAGAATATTTAAGTAAATCACCGGGAAAGTCTGGTAGACCCTGGAGATAAAACTGTGATTAGCGTTCATATTCAAGTTTATGTTTTGCTTGTTTAACAGTTGTTTGGTAAATTGCTCTTTAGAGGATTTGAATCACTATTTTTATTCTCAGTTCTTATCATTTTGTTGCTGGGGATTTTCCTTTGGGGCTTTGTGGGCCGCCAAAAATTCCTCTATGCAGTAAAAACGCTGCTTTTTCTCATTTCTTTTTCTCCTTTCTCCATTTCCCCCCTTTTGTCCTCCATTGTCCTCTCTGTGTCGTCTTTGTCTCCCTTTGGCTCCCCTCAGCTCTCAGCTTGTCTCCTGGTCCTTCCTCTCTACTTTGTTCTCTCTCACTATCATCGGGCCTAGCTTCCCCTCTTACCCTGGTCTCAGTGTCCTTGCACACAAAGGCACAAATCATCATACGACATACACATTCCAAACCTCTATTACCTATTTTATTTTTGAATTTCTACGCAAAGAATAGCTTTTCAGACTCAGGTTTCCATTGAACTTCCCTTAATCTAGGGATAGAGCATTTTGCCGTAGCATCACCTTTTATACAAATATATAGTGCTCATTTGCCTCTTGGCTTAAAACCAGCCCTTATATTGTCTTTATATCATTTTCATGACACTAGTGGCTTTGATGAGACAATATAGATACCTTATGGCTTTACTGTGGTGAAGTAACTCTAGTTTTAATGCACTGCAAATCATAAGCAATGACTATCTGTATGATTGTAATTTAATATGTCTGTGTAAGAACAACATTGCCAGATCTACTTTGTATATTTATATTTTACCTTTCCATTTATGAAGATAAAAAAAAAATATTTTAATCAGATTACTGAAATTCTGTAAAAATGTCTTTTCCCTCCTCTGTAACACCCTACAAAAACTCAGCTGTGAGAATTAAAGAGCCGGTTACTGAATTAATTTTTGACCTGTGGCTCTGTTGGAGATAACATCTGCCCTTCTACAAGGAAGAAGTCTAATTTTACAGCCATTTTGTCCAAAACTACAAGGGATAGACTGTAATACAGGGCCATTTTGATGATCAGGAGAACAGTGAGAATTAGAATGAAAGCCACGAAGGAGCAAAGAAGATGATAGAATCTTGTCTAATTTGCTGTGACCTAATTGCAACATTAAAAATTAAACTTATTTTTAGCTCTATTCCATAGTCGTCTGCGTATGATATATGGTTAAGGCATGATAGATATGTAACTGTTCACACTCTTGTCGGATAAGACTGGTAGTTTCATTTGAGAAATGTCACAATTGAGTGAGAGTCTTTTTGGCAAGTATGTTGGAGACAGTTGGAAATCCCATTGCTTTACTTTTGGAGAGTTTGTTCTAAGACTCCAAGATTACTGTTAAGTCAAGTTCTCAATCTCTATTTATTTTGGTGAGCAATACAGAGTATCCAGGAACGCTCGAGACACTTGGGGGAGTCCATACTGCCTTTTCAGCTGTGATGCCATTAATGAATTATTATGTTTTTTTATCACAATGGGGAATGTTATAGCAAGCCAGAGATGCACATGCATAGTCTCAGTGTTCTCAGGGCTGGAATCCTGCCTCTCTTAGCCTGCAGTGGATAATTAGCATCTATCACACGTGCTTAGGCTTGATTAAAACTCAGTTTACAGTGAGCAGTGCTGTGAGGTCGCCATCTGTCACCTGCTGAGGCCACCATGAGACGTACTGTAGTCAGTGGGAGTGAGGAAGTGTGTGTGTGTCTGTGTGTCCGTTTGATTAAACATGGAAAGAAAAATGGCAGAAACGGGTTAGGCATGATGCATCAGAAGCATTCTGTTCAATAACCGGTCCCCCTCGCTCCCTATGGCCTGTGTATTAGAGCCAAATCACATATTTTCTGTGTTGGCAGTAAAAAGCTCTTGACTGCAGTTTTGGGATTTGTGTTATTTACTTGAACTTTATAACCTTGTGACGGCAGTTTTGGGAATACTCCTAGTTTATACTTGGAAGTCAGACATAAAGTGTGAGGGGTCTAAGGCTCATAAAACCTACAGGGTGTGAAAGTATTAATAAATAAGTAAGTATAAAAAAATTAATTAAAAAAAGTAAAAATCAAACAACATACTTTTAGCTTTGCTATCTGTCAGATACAGTGGAAAGAAGATGTTCACAGTGGCCCACAGAGGAACAACATTACTAAAAAGTCTTTGCTTGTAAAAAGTGAAAATATTTATTGAAGCTTCACTGCTCTTCCTCAGTCAGCGCTGAATGATGCAGAGGAAGAGCTCAAAACGCCTCGCCACCTTTCTGCATGTTATGTTATAGTCTTCTGCTCCGCATGCTTCTGTTGATTTGCTAGCATCAGAAGCTTTAATGGATCTTTTTACTCTTTGCAAGCACGGTTCTTATAGTTTTCTCTATGTTGTGATGCGTGCTATGTGCCTGTGCCTGAAAAATGGTTGGTAGTAACATCAAGCATATGTGTTTTGTACTGAATGAGCTCTTGCATGCATGCATGCATGCATGCATGCATATAAAAAATAAATTATTGACAGATATTTATTACATGCTATGATCTCTGCTTGCAGAGTAATTTATTGAAAAGAATTAAAACAATTTGATCAACGGAACATTAAGTCATATCTATTCTGACAATCATTTGTCATTTTTCAAGCAAAATCTCCAACATTCCAACAATTTCAACAATCTTTGAATTAGGGATTTGTGATGATATTTTCTGATATTTTTCAAAATCAACAATCACATTAACAAAGCCTCTCCTTGTGAAATGTGTTGGCCTCTCACTGTGTTTCTGTGATTGCATTTGAAACTCAAGAACATTCTTCTATATCATGCACAAATCTAGATGTTACTGCCAGATAGATAGATGCTGATATTGAAAATTTAAGCAAAAAAGTTAATTTTAATATAACACATCATGTGGCCTGTTTTAATTTCAGGAACAGGCATTTATTGCTGAACATAGTGTGTGTTTGATGATACAGAACTACCATAGCTTTTGACTGTAGCAGCGTTCCTATATTTCTTTAAGGAGCTTGTCTAATCTCAAGAGAAGCCATCTCTTTTTGTGTGTGTGTGCGTGTGCAGACGAGCGTTTGCTCTTGGTGCTTATACTTCTTATTTTCACAGTGCTATTTCTTTTCAGTTGCATTTGCAAATTGAGAGCAGTGGAGAGGTTGGAAACTGCGACAGAACTCATTTGGGACTTCAGCAATTCAAGGCCTGTGGAAGTGTACTCACAGTTTGGCACAATTAGTACCAAAAGGGGTCCCTGCTTGACAAATTAGCACACAAAATGTCAGCTGGTAGTTTAGCACATCCACAATGAGCCCTTGCAAATTAGCACATATTTTGAGGAGGGAGCTGGCACATTATTATGAATAGAGAGAGCCTTGCAAATTAGCACATGTGTTGCCAGCGCTCAGAATTAATACATGTTATATGATCACTGGTTTCCAACTTGGAGCTGGGTCAGAGACAAGGGTGGTGGCACACATTTCTAATTGAAGACTATGTGTGTGTGCTTGTTACAAGAGATTGATTAAATTGACCTTTTGGCTATGATAGAGCTAATTATTATAAGTGGAACTGAACTTAGGTGTCTCTAAACGCCTGCTACAGGCGTGGGCTTTAAATTCTTACATCAGTCACATTTTCTCTCAGACTCAGTTGTTTCTTACCTGACACGTTTGTTTAGGCTCAATCTTTTGGAGTGCGTGATCGTGTGTGTGTTCACACGAATACGTTTGAGTGTGTGAGTCAGCCTGAGGCTTAGCATCGAGCAGTGGCAGGTGACAGTCCAGTCCAGTGTCAAGAGGCTTTAGGGTGACAGGAGTGATTCTATCCTGGAGAATAAAAAAAACACACAACGAGCCAAACAAGTCGGATAACAACAGCTAAACTGTTGTTCACAAAAAGCTACATTCTAATAGTTTCTATAACTCCATAACAGAGTGATTGATTAACTTGTTGATTGATTGCTGACTCACTGTATTAGTTTACTTACCTTTATTTTTGTGTTGCTTTTTTGTGGTTTCAACTGTTTTTCTTGGGTTTGGGATCCATTTAAAGTTGTTTGCAGTTTTGGAATTCTTAAAACTAGTAATTCACTCTTTACTCTTATTTCTCTAATCAGATCTAAGATCTGAGTTTGGCTCTTAAACAAGTTCAGTAGACCCAGCCAAGATCTCTATTGAATAAAATCTCTATCTTCTTAGAAAATATACCTTTATTAACCAAGTTTACTGCCTTCTTTGTTTTTGCACTTACATCACCAAGGCTCTGTAAGATATTACCTATGAGCCAAGGCCATAGAAGATGTAGCTGATCAAATAAAACACTGTTATGTATCACCTCTGCTTGTAACAGTATAAAAGCAGCATGTGCATGTAGAATGGAATACAATGTCGGTCCTCAGCAAACAAATAATGTAAAAAAATAATGATTTTTAATGAGTAAAAGGCAAGGCAAGGCAGCTTTATTTATAGAGCACATTTAAGCAACAGGGCAATTCAAAGTGCTTTACACAAAATCAGTTAAAAACAATAAAAACAGTTAAAAGAAAATAAAAGTATTTTCTTTTTCTAAAAATAAAAATATCAGACTCCCCCCAGTGTACAAGGTCATACACCAGGTCTTCATTTCCTTGAAAATAGCTTTTAGATGAATTTTCATACAGACTACATTGATGATTGTTTGTTTGTATGATATCGTAGCACTGGCGTGCCTCCTGCACAGTTGATGTATCCCATGCCTTGGTCAGATTTCTGGGGATTTTCAGCGAGAGAGAGAATTGGCCCTTGTGCAGCATTGGAAGGTCAGTCTACCGCAAGGAGCTTCAGATTAATGACCAGGGCGTTGACTCTCTGCAGGCTTTCATGCATCATGTCCCATTCACCGCCAAACATGTCAGGGAGCATTCCCATCGGGAATTTCAGGGATATTTACGGTGTGTTTTCATCACTTTTGCCTCTTACCTATTGGCTCCAAGCATTGATGCTCACCGGCTGAAAGACGGAGGAGACAGAAACAGGCCAGTGGTTTGTGGAATGGTGGGTGGAGGTCTTAAAGCCTAACTGAGCGACCTTACACCCAAACCTGGGCTACTTGCCCTAGCGAAAGGGTCGCTCACCGGTTGCCATGGCACCCACCCTATAGCCCACCACTATCCTGCAGCTGCGCTGCTGGTCATTAGTCACAGAGACAGGCCATCCGCACTATCACAACGGCCTTCTTCCACCAATCAGCTGCTCAGATTCCAAAACTGCCGATTCCTCTCAGCCATAGCGTAGATGTATGAGTTGCTATGGCAACATATCAGACTCCCCCAGTGTACAAGAGCATCCTTGAGTAGAGAGGGCTAATTGTATTTTCATTCACGTTTTAGTAAGTAAGCCTTTTCTTTTAGTAGTAAATACACTCTCCATGTTAGTATTTACAGTGCACTAAAGTCACACAAATGTGGTTTGTTTAGTGCAATAGAATATATTTTACCCACCTAATTATAAATTTCAAGGTTTGTCCATTACTAATATTTGTGATGTATGAATGATTTCTATTTACAGGAGCTCATTTTAAATTGACTTATTTTCTGTTAGAAATTAATTCAATGGCAAAGTTACTTTACAATGATCAATCCAAAATGCACTTGATTAACTGTGAACAAATATTAAAAGGGAGTGAAATTTACATAGAGAACCCCCCCCCCCGCCTTTTCATTTCCACTTTCGGCTCAGGCTTTCTCTCTATTTCACACACACACACACACACACACACACACACACACACACACACACACACAGACACACACACACACACACATCAGCAGGCCTGTTTTCTCGTCAGGGTGATTATCCAGCTCATAACTCACTCAGAGCTTTCATTTGCACTATAATTCACACCAGTCCCTATGATGACGGCAATATAATTCACACACACACTGATTATCCCAGCTGTAACTCACACACCTGCAATCAGATGGACCACAACACCAAGCAGTGACAGGGGGATGGAAAGACTGTGTGCAAATGTGTGCAATATTCAGTAAGTAAGTCCAGTTTGGGAAGAAATCTCAATGTGTGTGGGAGTCATCATTCATTGTAAACAATACTAAGGTTTTCTTAGTATTGCTTTGATGTAACATGTTACATTCCAAGGAGCATAAAATAAAAGAATAACCATTTAATTTTCTGCAATATAATGCTTGAAACCTCCTTGGAAATATTTAATGTAAACCTTTGTGAGCTCAGTTAATATTCCTGCTCTTCAGTGTTCACAAAAGGTGTATGATTAGTTTTAAATCGGTACATCCAAGCCATACAGTGTGCCAAAGAAATCCGATGAGCATAACTTAATACCCTTATCCTCATTTTCAAACTCATTGGACAGGTCAGTAGAGCTCAATCTGCTCCCTCAGGGCTATATTATAATAATTATCCATTGGGTCAGACTGACGTGATTCCAATCATCTTTAATGGTGATTCTCGGGTATTCCTTCTTTTGTAGATTAATGTGCAATTTCAATGAAATGCAATGCCATGAATAGCAGCATGTTCAAATCACATCGCTGTATATCGGGTCTGACGCATGAAAACCTCATTACACCACTCAATGACAGTGAAGCACAAAACATGTACTGAAGTGCCTTTTGGAGATTTACTCTGAACTCTCCTCTTCCATTTTCGAGACTCTTTTTCTCTCCATTTCACCTTCAATTCTCAACTGGAATTAAAATAAAATGCTATAACATAGTAAGGAAGCAGGTAGGGAAGCACGACATGGGTGTAGTGGGGACAGTGAGAAAGCTCAAGTTAAAGACATCTTCTTTGCCCTCCTGCACTTCTTTTCTATCACCCTGCCATGGCCAGATGCTTTTTTATAGCTGCTGTGTCTGTTACTGTAAAGCTTTTACTTTCTCTTCTCTTTTAAAAAAACAAATGAATCACTCTCTCTGTCTTTTTCTCATTCAGTCGCACTTTTCCCTTGCTCTTTGTAATTGAATCAATAAACAGGCATTAAACTTTTATTCAATTTGGATTTTGTCAAACCGACTCTCTATCCTCCGAGAAGATGGGAGCCGTGAATGGACTACTGAACTCTGCTCTTGACTCCGAGAGTTTTTTTTTTTTTCTCAGAGCTGCTCTCACAACCCTCTTTCATCTTTTCCTCCCTTCCCCTGATCCATTCTCTTTTAAGTTTGATTTCTGCAAAGCTTTCTCAGGATTTAGTCCATCCTCAAAGGTGTACCAGCTTTCGTAACGTTTCCGATTTGCCTTTTTTATGTTTATTTTGAAAGTCGAAAGTAGTTGTTTGACCCTACAGATGTATCAGCTGTTTGACATATAAATATTCTTTTTGAAGGCTGTAAAACTCTAATATGATACATACTCTGGCATTCTCCACCACCTAAAACACTACTTCACTTTGATTCATATTTCTCACTGACCCCATTTTTCACCTGGCTTGTAGATTAGATGGACCAAATAAAAAGATATATGTATATGTGTGTATATATATATATATATATATATATATAGTAAAAAAACAGCATGTAAATTTGATACTATAGTAACTGCAATATGTCTATGTACGCTACTGACCTGCATTTTTGGGGATACTGAAATGTATGCAGGTAAATTATGCCTTGATAAGTTGGTATTAGACGGTTCAAACATAGCCTTTCTTTGTCTAGCATTCTGAACCACATTGGTGGACCATATTTTTTATTTTCTTTTCCCTTTTTTTGATAGTGACAGTGGATAGGTGGGAAAGGTGGGAGAGGAATGGGGGACAACACGCAGCAAAGGGCCATGGGTCGTATTTGAACACGAGGCCTGCCAAAAGGCCTCAGCCTATATGGGGCTCTTACTGGGTGAGCTAGAGGTCACCCCCGGACCAAATGGAGTTTTAAAGTCTGATGAGAGCTATCTTAAGTTGACAAGACCTTACTTTGCGGTGGTAATTATATTGTTTGGCTTGTGCTGAATGGTGAAACTGTGTGTATTGTTTATTTTTTTTACTTTGACAAGTAATGAGCATTGCGAGGTGTGATACACATATATCCAAAAGGTAACAAGATTGCTCTGACGAGCACAGCATGAAACTCCCATCAGGACACGCTCCCATTAAAAATCAACCAAAGTAACAGTTAAATATGATGCAGAGATAATCATTTGAACTTGTGAGTCGATTAGTTTTAATGAGTGTAATTAAACGCTTCCTGAGGTTTCATCTTAATTTCTGATTTTGATTGGCCCCCCTCACTACATCTGTCTTTTTGTTCTTGTTCCTATTTCTCTACCACTTTAAATATCTCACTGATTTATCCAATGGCTCTCTTTTCCTCTCTTCTACCTTTTTTCTACCTTTTTTTTGTCTTTTGCCCTCATTTCTCTGCTCCCTGCGCTTTTTCTTCACTGCTCTCATTTGAGAATTGTTGAAATCAATGGGACAAAGTGGAAGAGTGAACCTCTCTGTCAAGGCTGAGCGAGGGAGTTAAAGAAGGGCACTCACCCCTGAACTCACCCCTTATGTAACTAATTGCCTATAATTACACAGACAACTGCCACAGAATGCAAATCAGGTGAGCTCCAAAGGCCTAATCTGTACCGTTAATCAGTTTCATGTCAGCATCTGACTGATCTGTGTAAAGTACTGAACACAATAGCATCAGTGTTGAAAATGATAGCACGGCTTGAGCTGCATCATATTGATCATTTACAAGAATGTCAGTTGTGTTCAGGAATCTGTTGCAATTACAGGAGAAGGAAGTCTATTCGAAAGTCTTGTTCTCAGCTGTTTTTTCTTTTCTTCTTTTTGACCCTCAGGAGGAATATTTGAATCCATTGAGAGCGGCCCTTCTGGAGCAGAGGAACTAGCATTTAAATTTGCCTTGAACACAATCAACAGGAACCGCACCTTGCTCCCCAACACCACGCTTACCTATGACATCCAGAGAATAAACATCTTCGACAGCTTTGAGGCTTCCAGGAAAGGTGAGTCAGGAGATTTGAAAAGGACATTTAGCAGAACCTAACAATAAGTACTTATTTGTAATTTTTGTAGTTTGTAGTAATTTCTAAGTAATTGGCTAAATCTGTCTAGTTGCAACAACGTAGAAAATAAAAAGTTTGTCATGTGGCTCCCATGCATTTAGGAAATGTATTCTTTATTCTTTTCAGATTTATTAACACAAAAGTAATACAAATTATGACTCTTCTGAAAGGACATAAAGCATTCAATACAAGGAAGAAAAATCCATCCAAAACTCAGTTACAACATGTTAAATGTTTGCTATTGAGCAGCAAACAGCTCACAGATTATGTGAATTGAACATAAACTACCAAAGATTGGAGACAAATATAGAAAATCAATGGAGGCAATCATGGACTGTGTCTGAAAATAAAACTCTATTTACTGTCTGCTATTTAATTTGAGTGTGAAATGTATGCACTATACTTGGAATAGTGGTCTGACACCAAATGTCAACAACGTCTTGATATTAAATTCATGAAATAGGCTGCTATATTTACAAAGATCTTTTTGCTAGTTGTGAAACCTGCATTTTAAAATCAATGTTTTCATTGCTAGCCTAGTCTTCTTCTTCTCTGCCTTTGCTGGCACAGTGCTGCATTTTTGGCACATTACAGCCGCCAAGTGGATTAGTATAAAACCATTGGCAGAAATGAGTATCTCATCACCCATATGGTTGGGTCCTCACAAGCAAAACCAGCCCTCCTCCACATCAGTTAGGTTGTGACCATTGTGAAGCACCGGTTTTTATATAGGGGAACATATTAAACAACACTAAAGACCTTTAGGAGCAATGGAATTTAAAAGCCTAACTGAAACATTAAGCTAACTTGTTGCTTTTTCCACTTGTTACCCTCCCAGCATGTGATCAGCTTTCCCTCGGGGTGGCGGCCATTTTTGGCCCGTCACACAGTTCGTCGGCCAACGCGGTCCAATCCATCTGCAATGCTTTGGGAGTGCCCCACATCCAGACCAAATGGAAGCATCAAGTGTCAGACAACAGGGACTCGTACTATGTCAGCCTGTACCCCGACTTCTCATCCCTCAGTAGAGCCATTCTCGACCTGGTGCACTTTTTCAAGTGGAGAACAGTCACTGTGGTGTACGACGACAGCACAGGTACAGGTACAGTTGATGTCTGTCTTTATCAGTGGTGCTATTGTTTTGCATGCTAAGCGTGACAGTGTTTTAAAAAAAACGGCGACCTTTAAACCTTAAAATGCCCAGAAAAACAAGAGGCACCAGGTGAACTACAAAAAGTCAGAGTTCAGGGAGTGCTTTGTGACCTGTCAAGTTAATTCAGAAATCAATAGCTTACTGTTCTGCCTTAGTCCTGCAGGTGCTGCCCATGTCAGTCTTCCAGGAGAGTGAGCAGCAGCATTTAAAAAAAGAGAACCACATTACCCAAAATGACCCAGTGTCTCTTCAGATTAATGCAATTCAGAATTGTAGTATGTGGGGGCTGACAACCAACATTAATAACACAGAGACACTTGATCTCTGAGGGTGGCTATCAAATGTGTCTGTGAGCCATTTTTTCTATCCTGTGACTTTGTGGAGAGTTGCTCATAATATGCATTTTAAAAGAAGAGTCATATTTTAGTTGGAGTGCAGTGATATTTTTATGAGGTAAAGTGTAATCACTTGAGAGAAGATAACAATGTTCAAATGCTCATTTGCAATTCATGAGTTATTTGGCACAATGTGGTTGACAGCTTAATGTAGGTAAATTAGACAGAGTTTAAAGAAGGTTTAAATTTTAGACAGGTTGCATAATGAATTCACTCCCTTCTCTGAGTAAATGAATATTGTCTTGTTGTTGACTTCCCAAATTGTGCCGCTAAATAAGTAATTTAACACCTCTTCTGTTCCTTTTTATAACTAATAGTTTTACTGCTTTTTTGCTTCTTCCATCATCTCTACTTTCACTGACGCAGGCTTGCGCCTGTGCGCCAACCCCCCGACGAAATCCCAATGACTTGTCCCACTTGCCACATTATTCTGACTCATCTCCTTGACTTCTCTTCACTTCCTGCCTTGCAGCTTAGTATGTTAACACCCTCATTCTCCAGCAATCTGCCCCAGTGAGATGCCAAAAGGTGACCTCTCGCCTCTCTCTCTGTCAGATATGAGCGACTTTGGCCTCTTCTGTAGAGCATTTCTGCTATAACACACCTGACGCCCTGAAAAGTGTGACAGCTGCATTTCAGCCGCGTTGCTTCCCCCCACCGCTTCCACCTGGTCCCAGGCTGTAATCACACAGCTTCATGCTCCAGGGCCCCGCACTGCTGATTGGAGCCTATCTGACGGCTGGCAGGAAAAACTATCAGAGGGGATAAAATATTCACACACAGCCGTTAGAAGATCCAGGGGGAAAGTCTGAAGGCATTAGCCAGAGCCCACAAACATCTACACTGACAGTGTTTCCCAAACGTTGAGCTCCCTTGACAGATTTTTTTTTCTTGCTTAACACCTCCCAAAGTGTCAGTACGAACAAAAACCGGGAGACGAGGACATGCCCTAGAGTATGGATCTATTGGGATTACCTGAGGAAAGCGCTAGGTGGTTCAGTATTTCTCCCTGCACTGGTACTTTTCACAACAAGACCTGCATGCTCCTATTTCACACCAATATTTCTATAGGCCTCAGGGAGACCCAACCCCACTCACAGTAAGACCATTAAACTGCTCACACAGCACTTCATTTCAAAATAAAAAATAGGCTGAGCTATCTTAAAGTGGTTCCACAAAGAAGAAGGAAAAGAAATCCCATCTCTCTCCAGTTCCCTCTCAAACTATCCTCAGAGCTACATCCATTTTTATACATGACAAGTAATCATCTCTACCATCAATCCAGCCTCTTTCATCCCTGCACTCTGAAGTTCTTTACTGAGGGAGAAACATATTGTAATCTCATCACAGTATCTCCCGGAGAGCTTTCTACCTGAGTGTGTGGCCAAGAAATGAAAGGTGAAGATTGTAGCTCAATATATGAAAGTTGCGTCATGCTCTCTAGGGGCAAGTACAAGCTGGGCAAACAGAGCCTCTCTCATCAGAGCACATCTGAATTGTGTGTGTGAGAGAGAGCGGAGTGGCAGGAATGGCTGCACCTTTCCATCAGGATAAAATTGAACCTATTCCATGCTGCTGTACGGTATCATGGAAGACAAGAGCGAATCAACATTTGGGAGGCTTCTGTGGGATTGGAAGTTTCTGTAGGAGGGAGCAACAAGAGGTTCTTTCCATTTTGTGCATTTGGTATGAAAGAGTGCAATGTGCTGGGCTGGTTTTAAATTCTCTTGATAGGTCTGTAGCTGTCGGTTTGCTTGCCAAGCATGAGTAGGAGGACCAATAGACTGTGGATTAGGAAGACATACATATGGGCCTATTTTCTCCTGAGAAAACCTGAATCCAGTTGTTGTATGTGGCCTCCTCCGCTTCAGATATACAAACACAAGATGTAGCTGCGTCTTTATAATTCTTTTTCATGCTATATGTGTCCTCTTTGTCTGCAGGTCTCATTCGACTGCAGGAGCTGATCAAGGCGCCTTCACGATACAACATTCGTTTGAAGATCCGTCAGCTGCCCACAGAGACCAAGGATGCCAAGCCACTTCTGAAGGAGATGAAGAAGGCAAAGGAGTTCCATGTCATCTTTGATTGTGGACATGAAATGGCTGCATGGATCCTAAAACAGGTGTGGACCCAACTTAATGAGCCAGGAGAGTTCATTAAATTCATTACAAATACCAAACCTGGACGGAATATGTATGTCACGCCAATAATAATATCCACTTTTGTTCGCTTATCCGGTCTTGGGTCGTGGGAGCAGCAGCTCCAGTAGGGGACCCCAAACTTTCCTTCCCCGAGCCACATTAAAGGTGCTCTAAGTCATGTTGGGTGACGTTACTTGTTGTTGACGTTCAAAGTATTTTCAAACAAAACTAGCTTTCCCCTCCCTCCTTCTCATCCCGTCCCCTCCCCCTCCCTTCTGTGCTTCAGCGCACTAACCCCCCAAACCCCCACCCTCAAATCCTTCTTGTCGGTAATTGGCTGGAACACTGTTTGTGTATGTATCGTGGTGCAGGTGGGCACAGTTTATTTTGTTGTCGTTTGTAGACCCTGGGCTGTCTACAGAGACCGTGTTTTATTACAGTGTGTTCTGGGGACAGGCAGCTCGCAGATAGTGAGAAGTTTGCTGTATGTGATAAGAAATGTTGTAGCCTAAAACACGCATGACATCGCTTAGAGCACCTTTAACCAACTCCGACTGGGGGTTCCTGAGGCATTGGTTAATAATAGACTCATTACTATAAAAATCTTCTTTATTGTTATTATTATCACTAATTCTAACAGAGATTTATTTTTAATTGTAATTTTTTAGTTTTTATTCCACAATGGCATATTTCTGATTTCATATCACCTTGGATGACACCGCCCTCTCATCTTTCAACCAATCACGTGCCTTCTGACTCTTAAAAGGGCTCTAAGGGATGTTGGGTAAAATTGCTTCTTGTTGACGTTCAAAGTATTTTCAAACAAAACAAGACTAGCTAGCCCCTCCCTTCCCTTAATTATTCCACAAATTGTTGGTTTGTTTATATATTTTACACAATTAATGCCATTGGAGTTCCATACCATTCACCTTTAAGTTGAATATGTAAACAGTGAGAGCAGTTAAGTTAATGCAAATGTCATTTTTGAATAAAATGAGCGATTCATCTTCCTGAATTAAATTAAATTACTGAATTAACTGCATTCCCAAAATGTGCGTCATTTCCGCTTATAGAAACATAGACTCAGTACTCGATACATAGACTCATGGTTCATTCATTATGCATATGCACTAAAACAATAAGCTCATACAGTATGTGTTCCCTTCCCTTTATTATTCTCTCTTTAAGCACTGATGCAAATGATTCAGATATCTACTTTCTGCTCTGTGCGTCTTTAATCTCTTTGTAGAATATTAGATCTTTCCTACTGACCCATCATAATGGAAGCTCTCCGTTGCACAATAAAGGTTTTTTAATTAGAAAGTCTAATTCTGCTCACAGGCATGTTAAATTAATTTTACAGAGGCACATTATTTATGAGAAAGGTGGGGGTTCTTATTGAGCTGAAGTCTTCTCAGTGTAAGTGTATTGCACTGCTTGAATTCTCCTGTGTGTGTGTGTGTCTACGGGAAGCAACAAGAATGATTATTTATTGACGAAGTTGGTTGGTTGATTTATTGATTGAAGTTGGAATATACAGTACGTTTTTGTCCAATAACTGCAATGCTTTCTTGTGTTTGCAATGGCCACATGGTGTTTTTTCTGACTGTAAGTGTAAAGAATAATTCTGTATGTCTTTTAATCAATCATCAACCTCACCTGGCCGCCTGATTGAAAATGCTCTAGCACAATGCTGTTCTCTTTTAATGTGAAACATATTCTTTTCTTAGCTGACTTCCTGCTCAGTGAAAAGATCTCAGCATCAGACTGTAGAGGTTAAATAAAAGCTAACTGCACATTTATAGTTAATTCAATAGAGTGATCGTCTCATCAATAGTAATCTTATTTATAAATAGTTATTATTAATTTTTACTTACTACACGGTTGTGTTTTTCTTCCTTTAGGCCCTGGCCATGGGTATGATGACAGAATACTATCATTATATTTTTACTACCCTGGTGAGTACGTTTCTTCATTTTGAGAAAATGCAGTTATTTAATATGTTGCCATTTTTTTTTTGCACAGCACTATCTACCTGAAAATGTGTGTGGTTTGCACAGTTTTTTGTTTTTTTGTTGTGGCGTCTTGCCCTGATTGTTGCAAGGCAAAAATGCATCCGTCCGTCTGTGTCTGAAAGCAGTGTTTCTTTTCTGAGAATAAAGAATAAATATGAGTCATCAAGAGCCAGACAAAGAACAACATGCTATTATTTACTACTTCAAACCCATATTTGTGCTGATAGAAATAGATGGCCTTGAAAAGCTGACTCATTGTCATGGTGTTGATTATAAATATACTCTATCAACCCTGAGTGTAGAAAACAAAAGTTGGATATATTTAATTCTGACTCTAGCAGTGATTGAAGTTCTCTTAAGTTCTTTGATCTAGCCACTACAAATATAGCTCACCACTCTGCAGATGAACAGCAGCACATCTTCTCTGAGCCCAGAGAACAGAAGACTGAGAGCTCAGATAATAGCCCTGAGCAGATGAGACTGTCACCCATTTGGTCCATTATAGCTAACAAATAAATGGCATGCTGTGTTGTTTGAAGCACAATTGGAAAGTCTGATGGAAAGGTTGGAGAAAACTGACCCGAAAAATACATTTATCAGTGGACAGGACATCTAACTATCCCTTGTGCATTCACATAAGAACCTGGCTAGATGAAAGTGGAGTGAGTGACAGCTGATATGTCATTGGAAAAGTAAAGAGAATAGTGATTATAGGCCTCTGTCAACAGGCATGCTTCTGTCAGGGTGGAAACATGCCCAACATCAGCCAGTGTGTTGGCCGGTTTGAGGCCACTGTGCCGGCCAAAGCTGCTGTATACTGGTGCCAAGCCATGCATGCTGCTTTTGGAATAGGACAGCAAACATTGACCGTGGCACCCCCATTCTGCGTCCATCACCTGCTGTTGCTCTGTCAACTGTGTTGTTGCATCCCAAAGACATCTGCCTGGTCAGATGCCAGACATGCTGTATGCAGGACAATTGGGTTGTCCTTTCACTTCCACATGATAGATGGCAGTCCACCAAAAGCCTGCCTGTAACCTTGAAAGCATTGCCTTCATTAAGGCTGCTGCCTCCGCATGAGATAAAATAACTCCTGAAATACCTTCAACTGCACTCTTCTACTCTCACTTGCTGCCACTCAAATGACTGCTCTTAATTACCGAGGACACATGAGAGATGTACAGTATAGAAGTGTACAAGCAAAGATGAGAAATTAATTATTTCTGCAGCTTAAACACATCTAGATTTTAATCCTTATGTATCCAGGACCTTTTTGCCCTCGACATGGAACCATATCGTTTTAGTGGAGTCAACATGACCGGGTTCCGCATCCTCAACACAGAAAACTCTCAGGTGTCGTCAATCATTGAGAAGTGGTCAATGGAGCGGCTACAAGCCCCACCGAAACCAGACTCAGGCCTGCTGGATGGATTCATGACGGTAGGCTCAAACCTTTTTATGCTGCTTACGTAATGCAAATGTTGTGCTGTGCAAAAACATGCTTATAGCTGCACATTGTCCTTGTATGTCAAGATGACCAAATCAATCTGAAGCCATATGAAATGTAACGGCTCCTTCAGGAGTTTTAGGCTGCAGGCACTTGTGTGTGTGTATATATAATGATGTTTAAAAAGCAAGGTGACCACTTTTTTTTTTTTAAATCATGTTTTGAAATAGTTTTTGAGGAGAATACACATGAGCACCAGTTGTCAATCACAAGCTCCATGGTAAAGTGCTTTGGGGTGAGCACGGGAGCAGAATGAACGCCCACTGTGTGGTGCTTTTGGGCTGGTGTTCCTGGGTCTAAATGCTCCGTAATGAGGTGGTGTGAATGGTAATAGCCGTTTATCTGCCCTTCTGCCTCTCGCAACACTCCTCTGGGAGCATGGCCAAAATATGACAATCTGTCAGTGTCCATGCAGAGAGAGGGAACAAATTGGATGGAAATTATGGCCTTGGTTTTTTCAGGATGGCATCCAAAAAAAATCATGGGATAAGGTGATTTGAAAGTGAACAAGTGAATGCAGCTCATAATGGACATTCAAGGTCCCTTTCTGGGTCTGGGTGTTGTTGTAAACAGTGAGTTTACTCCACCTCCCTCGCAACACCTTCCTTGCAGACAAACACCTTTTTTTCCTGCTTTCAGCTAGTCTTTCTTTATCTGGTATCAGAAATCTGTGTAATGCAAGATGTATCTTTTCATCAGACTGAAGACTGAAGGAAAGAAGTGCCTATTCATATATCAGTCCCAGCTTTAATTTACTCACTTATAGAAATCAATGTGTCTTTACTAAATAATATACCACAGTTTAATTTCTTGCCAGCAACATACAGTAAATATAGACATCATATTTTATTTCCTTAAAACAACAGCATCTGTATCCTTTTTTGTCATGTGGCACTAAAGTGTGCAAAACCAAGCTAAGCAGTTACTGTATGTACTGTATGCAAAAAGATTAATGCAACGTACAAAGAGGTTAAATCACTTGATTTATTTCCTCAGACAGAAATTAATGCATATTAGTGGAAATGTTGAATTGATTAATTAGCATTGCATGAATCATTTTGTCAGATCCTATACTACATATTGACATATCTCACTGGACTAGAATAATGAATAATGCGTCCAAAGGCTCACACAAGCTTGATAAAGTACTTCATTAGAGTGCTCTATTTATAAATCCTGGCTCTGATGTATTTTATTCTTTAGAGTGTTTCGTCTTAAAAGGATTCCTTATAATGCGTCAATGAAGAAATGGCAGCATGAATATAAAAAAACTCATTTTAATGGTATAATAAAGGAACAATGGAGAAGCAGTTCTGCTGGTGATTTTGAAAAATAGCCCGTACCTACATTATAAATGTGGTGGTTAGAATAATGGTTTGGTTTCTCTGCAACTCAAAAGTGTTTAATACATTTGTAGATCTGCCTGATATTTATGCTGCAGTGCTCTGGGCTCAGAAGCCACCTTGAATGGTATCATTAAATGAAAGAGGGCTGCAGCAGCCAGTGTGTGACCTTCCACCCCCGACCCTCCCTCCAGCCTTTATTTCCCCTCTCTCATGCCTTGTTCTCATTCTCAGCAAGAGAGAAGCAATGCTGGGCGCAATGCTGGGCTCTGGGCTTGTTTGTGCTCGGTGACCAGGCAACAGTTGTGTAGCGATGGTTACCAGGGCAACGCCGTCCGTGTCACCTTGTGATTTTATGAAGGACTGATTGACTGAGATCGGAGGACGAGGAGGAGGAGGAGGAGGGATGGGGGGGTCGGGGTGAGATGGAGGCAGCAGGAGGGGAGTTGATGAGGAGAACAGGCAGGAAAGATGGGGGTGTAGGTGTTCCCAGCATTCTAGTGGTGCATGCGATGTTTTGCCACGCCACTAGGCTCACATTAATTAAGGCTAGTGTAAAATCACAGTGACACTCTGAGCCTTGGGTGAGGCCGAGTGTTGTCTCAGGGAAGGATGCATAATGAGATGTCCCTCCTCGGCCCAGGCAGCCTCGCAGCCACAAACGCAATCGGTCCCTTCCTCTTAACGCTGTTTGTCAGAGGTATTGCTGACATGGAGCGGTGCATAATAAGAGTGGAGATGCTAATCAGTTCAGTTCATTTGTGTGTGGACATGAAAGTGTTTGTGCAGACTTTTTAACCATGCCCCTAGAGTAATTTGGAGCTCAAATTGTTTTAACCTCAATCTTAATGTGAATTAACAGCAGTTAGAGACCCA
Organism: Percina caprodes; assembly: GCA_013375575.1. Taxonomy (NCBI): domain Eukaryota; kingdom Metazoa; phylum Chordata; class Actinopteri; order Perciformes; family Percidae; genus Percina; species Percina caprodes. The sequence continues at coordinate 7,481 of JABXJD010001444.1, read as the reverse complement.
AGACCTGTGGATGGATGGATGGATGGATGGATGGATGGATGGATGGATGGATGGATGGATGGATGGATGGATGGATGGATGGATGGATGGATGGATGGATGGATGGATGGATGGATGGATGGATGGATGGATGGATGGATGGATGGATGGATGGATGGATGGATGGATGGATGGATGGACTGACTTATTATTGATTTTTTCCCATCTGTGGATAAGTATTGTCTGGAGTTAATTAGATATTTGGTTTAATGCTTCGTTGTAATTTGCATTCTTTTAAATTCTTATTCACTGAGCTAAGTATATACTTGGATTTAACTGAGGAAAAGACAAAAACAGTTCCCCAGTTGTACATCTCACTGAGGCTTTAGGGCCAGATATATTCTACATCTACATCATTTCATTTATGTCTACATTTAATTGAGCTATAATTACCACAACAGAGGGTGGGATGTTCTCCAGTGACAGAAATGCAATTCTGGTGTAATAGCTTATAATAGTGATGGGGCTGCTGCTTAACTTTGCATGGGACACTGTAAAATGCATCTTAGCGCAACACAGGCTAAATGATTTAAGCCCCTGACACACCAACCAGATGGCTGACCCTCAGCAGAAAAGGCAGTTGGACTGATCAGTCTCCCCAAATTGGTCAAAAAAGTGCCCCAGAACACACCAAAGCGAGGAGACGTAATACGTCTCCATAACAGCAGGTGACGCTAATCTGTATTGTCACCCAAAAATGAAAAACCGGCAGCTGATTGGAACGCGTCACGTGGGTCTGGTTTCTCTGGAAATTCAAAGCCAGACTGTCATGGCGGCTTGTTCAAAATACAATCTCATATTTTACTCACGAAACGTGTCTCTGAAAACACTTTAAGCGAGAAATATGCCATGCAGTTGATGAATCTGTCTTCATTTCAGATTGACAAAGTTGACCAAAGATTTTGGTAAGATTTTGAGAGACTCTAGTCACGCTCATCCTGCTCCCTGTTTCCGGGTTTGAACTTCCACCAATCTGCCGGGCCGCCTTCCGTCTGAGCATGTCAGGTTGTTCAAAATGAAGGCCGACGGCGCCTCCGGACCACTCCGGAGTTCGGACGGACGACTGCATAGAACACACCGAAGAGACTTGAGTCTGGCAAGGTCGGTGACTTGAGTCTGTTTGGTGTGTTCTGTGCCGTCGTCCAACGGCTTATTATTGGGTTGGTGTGTCATGGCCATTAGAAACATGAAGATAGCCTACTTCAGATATTGGCACAAGTAAAGAGAATCCGCAAACGTGACTGTTTTTGTTGTATTCCATCAGCAGATATTGCTGAGATTTCCTTGAGCAAGACACTTAAGTTGAAATCAGCACAGCATGCCTGCTCAGCAACCTTTTTACAGGATACTGTACAGTAAATAATTGTTAATGACAGTAATTAAAAAAATACAAAGCAGCATTGTACATTGTACACAAGGAAAGTTTTAGTGACATACAAATAATGAAAGATAGGAAGAGAGAGACAAATAGATACGGACGCCCAAATGAAAATATATATAATATGCTATATACTGTTTATGGCCAGCATATTTTCAGCAATAGCTATTCAATGTATTTGCATTATGTAACTTCCTCCCTATGGTAGTCTGCCTTTCCCCCATGTGAAACAATGTTCATACCCATGCACAAAGGATTAACAGGAAATGATGCATTCACATATACTGGATCCCCTTTTTCACTTGATTTGCAAGCTGTGATTTGCAAAATAAGATAATTTCCTCTCCTTGTAATTTGGACACATTTCACTAATCAAAACCAACTCTGTACCTGCCAATTTATCTGCACTTGTCAATGACAATCATTTGACAAGCTTTTGTGAAACATGGCCCCAGCACGTTATTCTTGAGACAAAATCTGAAGCATACATGCATTTTTAATAAAGACAACATTCAATCATGAGTTCAGTAGACCTTTTGTCAGACTTTGATTAAAACAATGATACAATGGATTCCTCTCAGCCAGTGTTTGATTGGCCACTCAAGGTGTGTTTGCTGTCCTCAGTGATCGATACACGTAATTATGAACTGAAGTCTGGGACCTGTATTATTAAATAACACTTATCAGTTCCACCAGTGACCCCCAGATTAATAAAGACTGAATTTATGTCAACAGGTGTAACTTTTCGGGGTGGATGATTTGTTTATATTAAGATTAAAGATTGTGTCTTTGGACAAGATAAAGGGATACTGTTTACAGAGGAAGAGAAAAAGGGAGGGAGCATTGTTGCAGAGAAATGTACAGGGGGACAGACAAAGAGGGTGAGAAGGGCGAGAAAACAGATACCTTGTGGCATTAACTAGCCCTGCTGGGAGTAGAGTAGGAGCCACCCACATAACAAGAACAGTATAAAGGAATCTGCTAGATGTGTTTGTATTGTACTGTGTGTAAGTGTGAAGCACATACTGTAAGATGTCTGATTCACTTCCCCATGTTTGGTGGCTCCTCCAAAGGGGAGGACTTGGCTCAGGTTTGTTGTTGGGGAGCACATGGCTGCCTGCAATCTGACAATGGCAAGAGAATAGCTCCACATGAATCCTTCTCCCTTGTGAGCTTCATTCATACAGCATTTCAACCAAATGAGAGTCCTCGGTGTGGATGTGGAGCCAAATTTTGAGTTCCCCAGTCAATGTGATATTGAAACGGGGACACATTCTGTTATTTTGCCTGATATGAATCAGTGCACAAATAAACTTTACTGTAAATTAGATCCAGTATTTGGGGATTCATTTTATTTGTTCAAAAATGAGTTTTCCCCCTGCAGCTTAAATAAGTTCCACACTATATTGGAAGAGCTCAGTAAATACCCACATATAGTGTAGCAGATTCCGATTAATTCAGCAGCCAACTGATGCATCAGCATGACTGTTATTATCGGCCAATTTGAGCTTATCACATATATATTAGTATTAATAGTAATGTCAGCTTATTAGTAACAAAGGATTAAAGTACATAAATGTCAAACATGTCTAAAACCAGTGGAGCATTTATATAATTTGTCCACCAGTACATTTTTTTTCTTTAAAATATTCCACTCAGTACAGGTGTTGGTTAAAGTTATTAACCAAATTATATATATACAGTATAGGCTCTAATAAGGTGTTATTGCAACCTGCTCTCAGGTGCTTTGAAAACACATTTTCTTTGCAGCTAAATAGAATAGCGCAGTGCTTCAATGTTGTATTTGATATGCAGAGCTACCAGGCTGCACTCCAAACAGGTTCACAGGTTGGTTGCGTCCATTACAGCAATGTGATCTCCCTCCCTCTGATCCCAGTTGGCAGAAGAGAGAGCCTTTTAAAGACAGCAACTGTGGAGAGCAGACACTCGATGCCCTGTGCCGGGCACCACCAGCTGGGCTTGGCACAGCATCAACATTATTAGCACCAATGCTCCCTTGGTCCATAGAAGCCTTTTGTGAGCGAAAACAGGCAGCAGGAGAGAGATGGAGTGGTCGAATTTAGAACAAGAGTTTTTTTAATAGGTTAAAAACGACAAAACACCGGCAAACAGATTCCCTAACAATATCATTTGAATTGCAAAAGCTGTGTTACTATGGAAATTTTGGAAAGGGTATTTATTTGATGAAGTGAGACAAAGAAAAACCTGTTGGCACCTTCTAGCTTCTTAAGTTAAACAAGTTAAACTGGAGGCTGATTAAATATGAGGAAAGGCCACCATGTTAAACAGCTACTTATTCAGATGTAAGTTAGGCAGCGTGGTGCTAATTATGGTGAACTCTGAAGTGGACGGTGCTGCCAACAGCATGCGGTTGCCTAAAGGGTATGGTGGGACACCACTGCTCCGAGCATTCACTACCTCTTTTGTCAGACCTAATAAAATAGTGAGGGATGTATCATATTCAATGTTTCTATTGGACAGTTACTTCCAGTAATAATCTGTGATCTCCCTCCCTCCATTTCTAGCCCAGCTAGCGGCATGACTCTAGGGATGGCAATGTAGGTCTGTATGTTAGTTGTATGAAAAATCTTAACAACTATTGGATGGTTTGCCATGAAATTTTGTACACATATTGTTGAAATAAAATGTATTCATATCAGGTGTGCTCATAAACATATTCACATTATATTAATCATATGTGTTAAATTCATTAGATTTTCAGCTAAAAGAACTAAAGCATTACACATAGTCTGCTTGGTGTCAGTTTGATTATTAGGTTCACTTCTGAATAAGAAGCATGTAGTTTATAGTTCACTGTGACCTTATAATAGGTTGTTTTGGTACAATGTGTCCAACCATAGCTCTGCCGAGTGCGTCAATTCTGAAAAGCAGGGCCAAGGGTGGTTAGGGACACGTCCTGTGTTTGGGTGAAGGGCCTCTCCAGTAGCAGTCTGGTACCTGTTAAGGGCTAGAGGGTTAGACAAACTTGGGAGAGCTATGGATGCATATTCTCTGTAACTTTGTCTCTGGAATATATACTCCATCTGAATAAACGTTCTTTTATCCAACCTACGGACTTGAACCCTTCTTCCTGAAAGAATCTAGAAGGGCAGGATTGAAGCCCAACAATAGTTATAATCCCTAGAGAATGTAACCATAAGTGATTGTGGTGATCCCCTGACTTTTCTTCCAGTGCCAGCATGAGGGTAACATTTGTGGTTTTGAGTGAAATTAAAAGGATTCTCATAAAATGTCTTCCTCAGGATGACTTATATGTTTCAAGGGTTTACCAAAGTAACCCCTTGAAACATATTATAAGTCCTCCTGAGGATTTTTTTGTCTAGGAAGTCAAAGTTTTGAATGTATCCAATATTATGATTCATGACCAAATACCAATGCACAAATCACATTCCTATCAGTCCCATCTTTGCTTTGTGTTAACTTACTAATTTGCAAATGTTAGCATTCTAACTTGCTTAACATCTGCATGTTAGCATTGTCCTTGTAAGCAAGTTAGCATGCTGACATTAGCTTTTAGCTCAAAGCACTGCTGTTGATAAATGCAGCCTCACAGAGCTGCTGGCGTGGCTGTAGACACTTAATCTTGTTTTGTGCAAAATAAATATATTCTGCTTATTGCTTTTTCTTTCACCCAAAATTAGACGTTTCTGTAGGAAAAATCTTGTGTGCAAGATTTGTGATTCTGGCAGCAGCATCAGGGTTTGTTTGGAACAAACAGAAGAGGGACTAGGTAGTTAGTATGAGCAGTCTGTGCATGTTTTCTCCCATTTAGCTTTGTATACAAATTGTTTGTTTTCAACGTTTGATAAGGTCACTAACTCTCTCTCCCCTTCTGACTGTTTTTCCCAAGTTCAAATATACCATGAATTGGCATTACAGAATATAAATATTCTAAACAGTGTTGAGGCAAGTGTTACGGTCAGAGTGGGGATTTGTCATCATTCACGCATCTGTCAGTATTTAATAAGATACTTTAATCGCACCACATCAACACTGAATACACATACACCTAAGAGAGTTTAACCCACTCTCTCACTACTCCCACAGGGTGCTTTCTTTTTTAAAAAATAACTCTGCAGTGTAGTCCTTTATTCCCCTTTAAAATGTGCTTAAATCTACAATAAAACCATGAATGTGCTTTCACATAAATCCTGCACCATCAATGGATCCGTTGCCCAGGGGTACTCGTCGGAAGAAGGCAGTCTTACTTTCCTGTGAAAAAAAAAACTCATTAAAAAAAATGCAACAAAGCTGCTCTGTTGCCTCAGCATGTGGAAATGCAATGTGAGAAAGGGATTAAACCTCCAACGCACAAAAAAGAAAAATGACAGCGACACTACTGGCAGAGCCCCAAATATACCCACACTCTGAGCAACACGCTTGAACAGCTCAGTAAAATACTGTAGAGAGCACACGGGGAAGGAAGAGGAAAGACAAAAAGAAAAAAAGACAGAAAGAGATACAGTAGAAATGAAGGGAGGATGGACTGAGGAGAGACAGAGACAGAACATCGGCGGCCAGAAAGAAAGAGACAAAGAGAGACAGAGTGGAAAAGTTAGGAACAGAGAGAGATGGCACTATGCAGAGTTTCAGTCACCCAAGGGCTTTTTCCCCACCGAAATGATTTGACACTGCCTGCTTTCCCTTCTCTGCTACGAGGCCTCAAACAGCCATAATATGACCCATAAATCACATATGTCACATTTCAGTGTTTTTCAACTCTTGTCTTTTCATTTTTGTCCTAGAAGTGAAAGTTTGCACCATTCTCAGACTCAGTTTCATACCCCAGGGTCTAATGTAACACACCAATGCCACAAATACATGCTTGCATCTTGCATTAAAATTTGATTACTACAGTAGTTCTAAAAAAAAAAAATTAAAAAACATAATATTAAAACTAATCAGAAACATTTGTAAACTGTATGCTTACTGTATGAATTGTTACGCATTATTACGCATAGCAGGGGGTATCAATCTTCTCATGTTACTATCGACAAGAAAGCAAATACATGTATTTCCCAAAATCCTCATTGTAATTGATATGACAGGAAATGTTATGGAGCCTCATCCATTTTCACACAATCCACTTTTGTCAATGTGGTTCGCTCACCCACTAGATGTTCTTAAAGGGGCCATATTTCTTGCTAAGATTAGAATTCATCCTTAATTGTGTGAAGACATTTCCCAAGCGTCCATCCTCATCGTGACAATTTCCTCGAATTAATTGTCTCACTTAGTGGGGGGGGGGGCAGTTAATTTAAATATCACGTTGTGGTTATTACAGAAAATTAACTAACGAAGATTTATTTGCTAAACATTACAAAGTTTAGAAAAGCAGTAATGTGTCTGACAGCAGAAAGTGTGACTCAAAGACTTGCACCTACTGTGCATTGAAGCAGAACAAATATATATAAACTATGGAATGAGATGAATAATTACCTCCTTCTATCACATCATCAAACCCCATGGGTCTGTCTGTGATCTGAGGGCAAAGTGACTTCGGCTCCAAGAAAACAATGAGTTTCTCTCTCTCCCGCTGACACTGTGACTCTGATGCTGATGGCAATGCTGCGCGTGCATGCATGCGTGTGTGTGTATGCGTTGCATTGCTCTGGGCTTGGCAGCTGGAGCCCAGTGATGCATGGTGAATAACAGGTCAGTGCTAATCTCATTAGGGCTAATCAGATGTATATGATATGTATAAACACTGGAGTTCTACTGTACACAAGCAACGGCAGTTGTGTGTGGGTGAGTGGGTGAGTGAGTGGGTGGGTGGGTGGGGACGAATGCTGGGGAGAGGACGACTGATTGACAGAGATGCCGTTTTTCAGGGTGCAACATTATGAGAGGATTTATGCACAGGTGGAGAGCTTGTGTGAATACTGATGCCGTGAAAAGGAATATATTTGTGTAAATACATACATACATAGACAGACACACAGTGGCAAGTTCAGTAGAGTTTGCAGTTCACCTGTTCTAAATTTAGGAAACTGCATGCAACTACAACAAACGAGGCATGCCT
>JABXJD010001877.1:0-69261 GCA_013375575.1 Percina caprodes | reverse complement strand
AGACACACAGACACAGAGACACAGAGACACACACACACACAAGACACACACCCAAACACACACACACACACACACACACACACACACACACACATACACACACACACAACACAAACACACACACACAGACACAGAGACAACACACACACAGACACACACACACAGACACAGAGACAAACACACACAGACACACACACACAGACACACACACACATGTACACACACACACAGACACACACACACACACACAGACACACACACAATTTTTGGCTGACATATTACTGTTTTTTCACAGTTTTTCTTTGTGTGTGTAATAACAACAGAGTGTAAGTGTAGTTTCCTCTTGTGGGATTAATAAAGTATACATTATTATTATTATATAACGATCTGCTGTGTAACGATACTGCGTTTTGATATACACACCCCCCCAACAAAGCGTACTCAGTACTTGTTTAAAGTAGCAGGATGAAATGAAAAGTGGCAGTTTTTATTTAAACTGCCCATTTATTGGTTGAATCTCCTAAAAACTCCCCAAACTTAACTTATGTAGTGATGTAGAACTCAGATCCAACATGCTTTACAGAACCCAGACTGAAGAGACCAGACAGTGCTCTGGCATCTTGGATCTTCTGTTGCTAAGTAACGAGGATGACCTGTCCAAGATGGCGGCTGGATTTCTCTGCCTACTTTATATGTCTCTGGGTGGAAGGACGTTGATGCTGGACAGAGATCAGCTGATGAGATAAAGACGCTGTGGGTTGGTAAGAGAAGAACAAGATCAGCTGATGACGGCGTTGCCATGACGACCAGACGGCCACATCCTGCATGGAGATATCAGCCGACGCAGACACACACACACACACACACACACACACACACACACACACACACAGATACACACACACACACAGATACACACACACACACAGATATACACACACATACACAGATACAGACACACACACACATACACAAACACACACACACAGATACACACATACACATACACACACACACAGATACACACAAACACACACACATAGATAAACACACACACACACACACACACACACACACACACACTTCCCATCCATGGTGTCTGAGTGAGATCTGGTTCCTGCATGTCCTCTGTCTTCAGTGCAGATTATGGACACTTTAACTCAACCATGTGCCATAAAAACTACATAGAAACTAAAAAACTACATAGTAGCACAATCTGAGCTCGCATTCATTTGACAGCGTTTGATTGATTCAGACCATCAGCTGTGGTCGAGTCGAGTGGCAGCACGCCTGTTTGAGTGAGTGAGTTTATAGACATTGGCATCACTCTTATGAATTAAACACTCAGTTTAAATCCATTGAACCCTGTAATGATGATTCTGGGGTTTATGGGATTGATTAACTGATCAAGATGTTGGATGCTTTTCGCTACAAGCTGCAGCTACCAGCTACAGGCACGAACAGCACAAAGGTGGCGTCCAGTGCTTTTCATTGTTATGAATGCCGTAGCTGTAGCTGTGTTTCTACTCACTTCATCTGCGTTATGTGATCCCTTTCCTCTCTCTCATTTCCGGATTGTTTACTCCGGGGGAGGAGCAAAGAAGCCATCAGCTGGCTGCGGTCATTCAACCCCAGCCTTTGCTCTTCACCTCTGGCACATCAGAAGTGCAACGTCTAAGCTGTCTTATGACTCTGCAAAACCCTCTGGGGTCTCAAGGAGAAGTCTTTTAAACTTGGCAGTCATCCACAACCACCGTCATTGTAACCTGCCTAAACAGAGACTTTTACTTATATTGCTGCTATTCATTTCTGGGAATGTCCCCCAAATCCAGGCCCAGAGCAAAATATGTCATATGACCCCCTGAAAGCTTTAAATGCAGAAAGGGCCTGGGATTTGGTCATTTGAATGTTTGTAGTCTGGTTGGTAAAATAGATATGGTTCGTATCTGGGCACTTTCAGCCAATGCCGATGTTTTAAGTGAAACTTGGCTCAACAAATCTATTTCTGATAAGGATGTGTCTGTAGGTGGGCACAACTTATTCAGAACAGACCGACCTAAAAAGGGTGGAGGTGTTGCAATATATGTGAAAAAGGCATTTCTTGTGAATGTAATTGTCTCAAAGTCAATAAGCAGACAGTATGATAGTAGCACTCTTTCTTCTCTGAGGGAGTTTTTAACAAGTCTTAATTATAATGAAATTGTCTTTTTAGGAGATTTTAATTGGAACTGGCTTTGCCAATGTCAGATCATTTTAAATCATTTTGTGATTCTTTTAATCTCTTTCAGATTGTGAATAGCCCCACCAGACCTAAAACATCCAGAAAAATCATCCTTAATTGATCTTATTCTTACAAATGCCCCTCACAAATACTCCTGTGCTTCTGTTTTTGCAAATGATATAAGCGATCATTGTCTTATAGCATCTGTAAGAGGGCAATGAAGCAGTTCTCAGTGCAAGGCTTTTACATGATCTGTATGATTTTGAGAGGGAAGAATTAGTCTTATTGGTGAAAATGCTTTGACATTTTTTTATGATGGTTTCACAGGCCTGGTAAATAAGCATGCTCAAAAGACATAGAGTGAAAGGGCGAAATAATGTTTGGTTTAGCAATGAATTGTCTGACCTTCTTCTGGAGCGAAATCAAGCCTGGGCTCAAGCATAGAAAGTTAAAGCTCGAGTCTGACTGGTTGAAATTTTGGCGTTTACGTAATTTATGTACTGTAAAAATCCATAATGCCAAATCCGCCTATTTCCTATCTGAAACATCAAAAATTGAAATAACCCTCTCAAGTTCTGGAAAACAATCAAATTATTAACTGAAACAAAACATACAGAAGTACCATCTTGTATTGTTGTTGATAAAATTCTCAATAGTTTCAATAATGCTTTTGTAATCCACCCTAAATCTGATGGGTTTTCTTTAAAAAAAAAAAAACTTAAGTAGGGATTATGTGATAGTGTGATCAATAATTGCACAAAGTACACAAAAACACAGTATGAGTTTCCTACGTTCAACTTATTAATCAGACACCAATAGTTCAGGTTACGCCACTTTGTGTTAATTGAATAATTTTAATTTTCAACACTTTTCAGCAGTGGTAAACATTTTGCGGTTGTGCCCACTAGGTGGCCGCTGCGCAGCGCTGCTGTTCTTTTCTGAACATGTTGCAGAGGGAGAAACAGTGAATGCGTAGCTCTGAAAGAGAAAGGAAATAATATCCTGAACAGTGAGTTATTTAGTTCTTTCTTTTGATGGTGGCGTCTGAAACCTTTTCTGTTAACATAGCTGTAGACTACTGAGGGACTGTGTGGCGGACTGTGAGTGAGACGGCGCGGGTGCGACGGAGGAGCGGTGTGTCTCCACTCTGGCGGCCATAGCGGGACAGAGCGTGGTGGACAGCGGGCTGGACTCTGAACTTCAGGCCTGAGTTTGGAATTCCATTTCTACTATCTCATCCATGAGGTCTTTCCTCTTGTGGAGTTGGAGGATCGTGTCGGATACAATTTTTTTTAATACAAACTGAGCTCAAACAGGTACTGAGTTGTGCACAACTAAATTAACTATTGCTGCAGCAAAACTTAAACATTTTTTTTTTTTTGGCCAGAACATATGTTGTTATTATTATTATCTGACATTTTGGTTAGTAAGTAGGAGTGTCACATTCATTGTTGGGCATTTCAAATAATATTTTTAAAAAAAAAGAGTTACAGTGCAGTTGTGTTTTCATTTCTCTGTGTGAAGTCAATACTCATCTACAGCCAAAGACTAATTAGTTATTAAGTGTCATTACATTTGATATCTATTTTATCTTTATACTTGAACCAGGACATTGCTAAAAATATTCAAGTAGTGATCCCAGACCTTGAGGTGAATTTTTTTTGCAGGTAATGTTGGAGGCTGATCAGAACCTGGTTACAAACACATGTAAAGTTACCATCTGTTTGTACACAGTAGACATATCTACTGCTGTATTTACTGTCTGAGGCAAGTCCTTTAAAACCTGTCCTTGATTTGCCTTTTCCCACATCCTCTGAACGCTTCGAACTAAATGACTTAAAGTTGGCCAGTAATTGTTGCTTTTTCATCTTTGTTGTGATTGTTGTGTGCCTTCCATATTATACATGTGGATATTATGAAAGAAACTGCCAAGCAAACCCCTGCAACACTTTCAAAGGTTCCATGGTGTAATGGTTAGCACTCTGCTCTCTGAATCCAGCAATCTGAGTGGAACCTGGTTTTAAGGTGAAAAAAATTTACTTTCCACATCTAGTTTAAAGTAGGCTTACAGGTCTAATGTCCTTGGCCTTTCAGACTGAAAACCGAATTAAGAACATAGCAGTTCTTTGTATTTAAGAGGACATGAATGTGTGCAAGATACTCAAATGCAAGTACTGTCTTTTGTCTGCCTTTATTGTCAACACATGTAAAGTTGTCCTTGGCCATTCAGACTGAAAACAACAACAATTTATATTCATTTATGTGTGTTATATTTTTTACTTTAACAGGGTTCTGTTAACACTAGCCAATGCTATCAGTTTGTGTTTTGATAAATTAGACATTAGCTAACGTTAGAGCGACTAGCTTAGATGTGTAGTAAGTTAACTTGATTGTAACAGATGTTAAGCTAACGTTATAGCTAGCTCTCAAGTTAAATGCATGGTGAATTCAGTGTTAGTCTTGTTAGACTTATGTGTTAGTTTGTAGGCATTTAATAAACAGGTTGACTAATGTTAATTGACAGTTTAATCGTAGCTTCATCTTCCTGCTGCCTGGGCTTGTAGACTAGCGTTAGCTAGCCCACTTTACTCCTAACTTACTGTAAGCATGTTTTCTAATCTTGTCAATGTGTTAACATAAAGACGAAATGTGAAATCATGTTGGTAAAGGTGCTGAATGTGCCCTAACAGCAATCATTTAGCTATGATTCTACATAACGGAGCCCTAGGTAGGTGCGTGCCTGAGTTACCGTTAGCCTACCGTTAGCCTAATCCAAACACAACACGGAGTGGCAGACACAGCGTGCAGCTTCAGGCTAAGAGCAGATTTAAAAAGCAATAAAAGCAAAAATAATCATCAGATTGTGCTTCATGAGGAAAACAATAAATAAAAGTTGTGGGTTTGTGTAAGCAAACCTTGATATTGTGGGTGTTTAATATTAACGTTTAAGTTATACTCCGGTCCTTCCCTTTACCGTTTTCATATACGGGCATATAACATATACCTACAGTCTCAGTCTTTGGATGGTATAGGTAGCGTATCTCTACCGTGACGGCCGACATGAGACGCAGTTACCGACAATTTTGGCCATGAATATTTCACATTGAACATTTATGATTGGGTGGTCATTTAAAAACAGGGCCTTGCCAGTACAGATATAAACAGCAGAGTCAGCAAGGAGTCTACCAAAATGTCTCTTATGACATCTGATAGAACTCCAAGTCATCACATTAGTTGCCTTCCAGCAATGTAAGCAAACGCACAGCTGTGCTGCAGCATTCTGGATCAGCTGAAGAGTCTTTATGGACTTTTCCGAGCAGCCTGATAATAAAGAATTGCAGTAATCCTGCTTAGAAATAACAAATGCATGGACTAGTTTTTCTGCAGCATTTTTAGACAGGATATTCCTGAATGTGATGACTACTGCACTGTGGAAACTTGTGACCTAAATGCTGGAATAGCACCACCTATCCATCGATGTGCCAAATGTTCCTTTCCTCGTTAGTATAGTGGACAGTATCTCCGCCTGTCACGCGGAAGACCGGGGTTCGATTCCCGACGGGAGATTTTTAAGGCCTCGAGGAAGTCAGTGTTGGACTACTCATGAGGGGAAAGCGGGCCTCGCTCAGGCTGTGTTCAGCATGGGAGGAGAACTCCTGACCCTAAATGGGAATATTGTCAAGCGATGGAAAGAGCACAACTCCTGGACATGAACAACACGTCACAAGGTGCAGCAGGAGGTGGGAGAGTGTCAAGTCTGGGCACCTTGGAATTCCTTTCATGCTCTTTGCAGACAATGTTGTTCTGTTGGCTTCATCAGGAAGTGATCTACAGCCATCTCTGGAGGGGAAAGCGGGGAACCATACAAGCTGTGTGCAGTAAGGATGGGACGCTGTTGACCTCAACTCCACAGTGGCAAATCCCCAGGGATTTATGAAATCCGTCCAGAAATGCTTAAAGTTCTGGGTGAGGAGGGGCTGTCTTGGTTGACACGCCTCTTCAACATTGCGTCTACTGCAAAGTGCTGGAAAGGAGGGTTTCACCAATCATTTAACCTTTGGTTAACGAGGAACAATCTCAGCAAGGTTAGGGTTAGGTTAAGATTGGTTACTTCACCAAGCAATGTCAACAATTGAGCACAAATGATGCTGCTCCAAGACATCACATTGGCTTCCAACGGTGTAATAACTGCAACTGGCGGGATTTAAACCCAGAGAGACTGACGCCTTAACCCAGCGCCTTAGACCACTCGGCCACACTACCAGCAGGTAGCATCTCTCTACATCTTACAGGGACCGTAACAACCGCCAACACTTTATTAAAAAATACCAATACTTTATTAAAAAAATGTATCACGCTTTGTCATTTTTCTCTGGCATTGATTTTAGAATATTGTAACCAGCATTAAGTGAGTAGGTTTAGGTCTGTGTGAATATGGGCTGAGCATTAACCTGGGCTGAACTTGTGAACATCTTCTTTTGCATATTCAGGTTAAAGAGCCATTACTCCAACTGCCAACTATTGTTCCAGAGACAATAGGATATACAGTTTTAGATTGCAAGGTAACTGTCCAAGACCAAAGACTTCACTGAAATACCTCAAGGGATCAAAACAGTTTGTCAAAATTCGCAACACAGTTCTAAAACTACTCTTTAGAATATGTTCATGTACCATTCAAAAATAAAAGTACAATCATGAAACACATACAAATATGTATTGCCAACAGACCCGATTGTCAATCTATTTCCCATCTGGCAGGGACATTTCTGGATTCAGGTGGACATTGTGGACAGAAACATTGGAGGATCTTGATTCCCACCATAGGATTTAGCCTGTATTGCACATTGGGGTACAAAGTCAATAAGATGCCTTCACATCCACAGCAATGTATTGCCATTGTCAAGACTTCCCTTGTTAACTATGACCTGGATGACTGAGAACCTACTATATCATGACATAGTTGATTCACTATATTATAATTTTTGTGACAGGTCCTACTGAAAATCTGTTGGAGCAGTCAGGATGGCCGAGCGGTCCAAGGCGCTGCGTTCAGGTAACAGTCTCCACAGGATTCGTGGGTTCAAATCCCACTTCTGACAAGTGATTTCATCTGGAACTAATGACTGAGACATGATACTGGGAATTAACAACTTATCCGTTCTTTGTGTTTGAGAGGACATGAATCTGCGCAAGATACGCAATTGCAAGTACAGCGTTTTGTGAGCATCTTTATTGTCAACACATGTAAAGTTACCATCTGTTTGTACACAGTAGACATATCTACTGCTGTATTTACTGTCTGAGGCAAGTCCTTTAAAACCTGTTCTTGATTTGCCTTTTCCCACATCCTCGGGCGCTTCGCTAACTAAATGACTTGAAGTTGGCCAGTAATTGTTGCTTTTTCATCTTTGTTGTGATTGTTGTGTGCCTTCAATATTATACATGTGAATATTATGAAAGAAACTGCCAAGCCAACACTTTTGAAGGTTCCATGGTGTAATGGTTAGCACTCTGGACTCTGAATCCAGCAATCTGAGTTCAAATCTCGGTGGAACCTGGTTTTAACCCTTGTATTGTCCTTTCTGTCACAGGGACATGTTTAGTTTATGTGACCTTTTGTACTAGCCTGCCGTTGTGCTTCGGGGTCCCGAGACACCGCTTTCATTCCATGTCAAATGCCATCGTGGCCTCATCCTTCGGGTCTCAGAGACCCCTGTTTTATTTATCATGCCATGTCCCAGGGACCCATCCTTGTTCGATGTGATCTTTCTACTACCCTTGAGGCCTCAGCCTCACCATTTTGCAATCTCGTAGCCTTACATGTAGGTGTACCCATAATTAAATAAACACGTGGTGGCAAAGTTTATGCAGTGTTTTTTAATTTTTCTAATGTTTTTTTGTGAGTCAGAGCCAGGCAACAGCTGTGAGGGAGAGCCCGTGTGTCCTCTGCCTCTACACTTGGCACTAGTTCACATATTTTGTCTGTAGTTCTCTATTCTGTCAGGGCTTAACTCTGTCTCTACCACCTCTTTTTTTGTTTCTTGTTATGTTTCAGCAAGAAGTATTATGTTTTGGGTCATCCATCCATCAGAATCAGAAATACTTTATTGATATCCGATGGGAAACTCAGGAAAACATTGCTCCTTCGAACCGGATTTGAACCAGTGACCTAAGGATTTCAGCTTTATGCCTCTACAGTCCTCATCATAAATAAATATATTTTTTGGTCAGGGACATTTCTAGGCCTCTGTGTAGAACCACTGAAGGCACATCTGTGATTCTGTCTGTCTCTTTATCAAACTCACAGTCCATTTCAAGACATCCTGACCCACTTCCTGGTTAAATCCTGTCCACTTCCGGGTTAGGCCCCGCCCAGTCCGAGTACAGATACAGATAACGCTGTACTCGCTCATCCCTCACACAGACACAGATATACAGACACACACATACACACACACATACACACACACACACACACATACACAGACACACACACACAGACACACACACACACACATATACAGACACACACACACACACACACACATATACAGACACACACACACACACACACAGAGAACACACACACAAACACAGAGACACGCAGACACAGATATACAGAGACACACACATACAGACACACACATACACACACACACACACACACACACACACATACACAGACACACACACACAGACACACACACACACACATATACAGACACACACACACACACACACAGAGAACACACACACACAAACACAGAGACACGCAGACACAGATATACAGAGACACACACACACAGACACACAAACACAGACACACACACAGACACACACACACAGAAACAGTGATAAACAGACACAGAGACACACACACATACACACACACATACACACAGACACACACACACATATACAGACACACACACACACACACACACACACACACACACACACACACACACACACACACACACACACACACACACACACACACACACACACACACACAAACACACACACAGACACAGAGACAAACAGACACAGAGACACACACACCCAGACACACAGACACACACAGAAACACAGAGACACACACATACACACACACACACTCACACACACACACAGACACACACAAACACACACACAGACACAGAGACAAACAGACACACTCACCCAGACACACACACACACCAAGACACACATACAATAACACAGAGACACACACACACGGACACACACAGACACACACACAGAGACACACACACACAGACTCAGAGACAAACACATACAGACACACACATACAGACACACACACACACACACACATACACAGAGACACACAGACACACACACAGAGACACACAGACACAGAGACACACAGACACAGAGACAAACACACAGATACACACACAGACACACACACACAGAGACACACACATACAGACACACACACACACACACACCAAGACACATACACCCCCCCATCTCACACTTTCTCTCAGTTTCCATTTCCATCACTATAATTTATTAATTACCAAGTAAAAATTCTCTAACTGAGATAAAAAGCTTTCCTTCTCCAGACAGCCAATCACAACGCTGCACCCCCAGAGATGGAGATACGGCTAACGTTAGCTCGACCACAGGCGTTGGTACGTGGTTAGCTTCAGTTCCAAATGTTATCGCATCACATTGCCATGACAACCGCCGTCAGCCGCTTTCTTACCCACCATGACTGCTGTATCTATCCAGTAACACACACACACACACACACACACACACACAGTTCTTCAAAGTAGCCCCCCTTTGCTCTGATTACTGCTTTGCACACTCTTTTCATACCAGCTTTCATGTTTTCTAAGTTCTCTTTGTGTTATCATTAAATTATTATTATTTCTACTACTGCTCCCTCCTCACATTTCTGCACTTGGGTCCAGGCCATATCTCTAACCCCCTTATCTCTGAATAGCGTGTATATGAAGAGCCTCTGTGGTTGTAGACTGGTGTAAAGACGTTGATACTGGGTAGAGAGCTGATGCTGCAAGGAGATAAAGACGTCATGGTTGGTAAGAGGAGATACAGATCAGCTGATGGGGGGGCAGGGGGGGTGTAGAGTGTATCTGAGCTGGGAGGTGTCAGTGGGGGGGTGTAGAGTGTATATGAGCTCCATCAGTGACAGCGTGTCAGTGGTTGTGGACCTCGGAGCAGAATGGCTGCAGTCACAGAGCTCTCCTTCCTGCTGGTCGCTCTCATCAGCAGCATCCATGCAGGAGAACACATCTTCATCAGAAAGGAAGGAGGCCGCTACACCTTCACCCCCCCCGGGAACACCACCTCCTGCCTGATCTCCAGGTCTGTTGGTGGGGAGAACCTGGTCCTGTGGAACACCTCTGACCTCTGGTCCAACCAGTCCTCAGTACCTGGACCCCTGAAACAACGACTGGTCAGCGATGTGAAGACTTCTTCTTACAGCATCCTCAACCTGACCCGGTCCGACTCCGGCCCGTACCGAGAGGAGTGCTGGACCGGGGGCAATGTAACCCATGGCAACAACATCACTATCATGGTTTGTACTTCAATTGGTTGGAGGGATGTCAGAACGAGACTCGGAGGAACAGTGGACCTGCCATGTAAGGGAGCAGCTGGTAATCAGGACGTCCAGTGGCTCAAACTGGACTCTGGATATGAGCAGGAGACATGGAGCAGAGTTTTTGGGGACAAGACGACATCAGAGATGGACGATGTTAGAGGAAGATACCAAGTGGTGGACGATGTTAGAGGAAGATACCAAGTGGTGACAAACTCATCAGCTCTTCGTGTTTCCAACGTCACGGCAACAGACTTTAGACGGTACAGATGTCTGGTGATGGACCAGCAGCAGTGTGTCAGCAGTCGGGATGTATGGTTGTACACACCAAATGAGATGATCTACCGCTCAGTGGGGGAGACCGCCGTGTTGCCGTGCACCGTCGCTGACTCCACTGATGAACAGCCCCCCCACTGGACGAAGTATAATCTAATAACACTCTCCTTCTCTGCCCTAGGACTACCAAACCAGACTGATCCTTCAGTAGACCAGAACTACTCGCTGGTGTTTCCATCTCTAATGTTAAATCACTCAGGTCAGTACTATTGTGAAGTCTCTATGAGAGAGCAAGAGTATCATCTGGTGGTGTGTCCCCCATTTGGCCCCCCCGCTGTAGAGCTCTTCTCAGAGGGAGATGATGTCACTCTCAGGTGCACAGGTAGGGGACGGGGTAGGGGGCATGAATGGTTCATCAAGTCAGACCGAACAGAGGGAAGAGTCTTTAATGTAAGGCCTGATCATAGCATGAGCAGAGTGAAGGAGGACTATGATAATGGGACCCTGGTTATCTCTAATGTCTCAGTGGGAGACGCGGGGGGGTACTGGTGTGCAGTTTATGACCTATATGATGATGATTTCCAGTGTGTGTCAACAGAGAGGACGGTGGTGGTCTACGTGGAGCCCTTTGGGATCTACTCCACCTTCTTCAAAGTGAGATGCTCAGTGCTCAGCGTCCTGCTGCTGATGCTCTGTGCTGCTGTAGTCGCTGTGAGGAGATACACACACACACACACACACACACACACACACACACACACACACACACACACACACTTAATATGATCACACACACACACACACACACACTTAATATGATCACACACACACACACACACACACACACACACATACACACACAGACACACAAACAAACACACACACACACACACACACAGAGATTACAGACTTAACAAAGAGAAATAATGGGAAATAAGACATAAATACTCAATGATTATTATTATAATATTATAATAATACTAATATTATGATAGTATAAATACAATAATATAATATTTTAACAATAGTATAATATAATTATATAATAATAATAATAATAATATAATATTATAATAATATAATAATAATAATAATATAATATTATATTATTATGATACTATTATTATAATACTATAATGTTATTATATGTAATATAATAATAAATAATAAGTTGAATGTTAGAAGGTAACCTTTGATCCCGACACTATCATTATTATTATACATGATATTATATGTATTTATAATATGTTATATATATTTTATTATATATGTATATAAATATTGGGTTAGTTGATCTTGTCAGGATGTTGTTGTGGGGGGGTTGGGGTTGGGGGGATGTGGATGTGGGGGTGTGTGTGGGGGCATTGGTTTAATAGTTTAA
Organism: Percina caprodes; assembly: GCA_013375575.1. Taxonomy (NCBI): domain Eukaryota; kingdom Metazoa; phylum Chordata; class Actinopteri; order Perciformes; family Percidae; genus Percina; species Percina caprodes. The sequence continues at coordinate 56,790 of JABXJD010001877.1, read as the reverse complement.
CATGTTGGGAATTTACTTTTTAACATTATTGTCACCTTAGAGATTATTACTAATCACTTTGAATGTGTGTGTGTTTGTGTGTGTGTGTCTGCCTGTGTGTGTGTGTGTGTCTGTGTGTGTGTGTGTCAGTGTGTGTCTGTGTGTGTGTGTCTGTGAGTGTGTGTGTGTATGTGTGTGTCTGTCTGTGTCTGTCTGTGTGTGTGTGTGTGTGTGTGTGTGTGTGTCTGCCTGTGTGTGTGTGTGTGTCTGTCTGCCTGTGTGTGTGTTTGTATGTGTGTGTATATATTAGTATATTATCTATGAAGTAAAATTCATTTTAATGCGTTCATAATAGTTGTATCTTGCAGTGTTATCAGTGTTGTTAACGTGTTTTTAATGTGTTATTAACGTGTTGTTAACATGTTATCAACGTGTTATTAACGTGTTATTACATATTGGTCTTTAGCTATAATCTATCGTCTGGATAATAAACATTATTATTAATGATTGTGAGTTCTGATTTATTATTAGAAACAGCACATCTCACAGACAGACACACACACACACACACACACAGGCAGACACACACACACACACACACACGCAGACACACACAGACACACACAAACACAAACACATGTACACACACAAATTTTTTGGCTGAATATTACCGTTTTTTCACAGTTTTGTGAAAGTGTAGTTTCCCCTTGTGGGATTAATAAAGTATACATTATTATTATTATTATATAACGATCTGCTGTGTAACGATATTGCGTTGATATACCCCCAACAAAACGTACCAGTACTTGTTTAAAGTAGCAGGATGAAACGAAAAGTGGCAGTTTTTATTTAAACTGCCCATTTATTGGTTGAATCTCCCTAAAAACTCCCCAAACTTAACTTATGTAGTGATGTAGCCTAGAACTCAGATCCAACATGCTTTACAGAACCCAGACTGGAAGAGACCAGACAGTGCTCTGGCATCTTGGATCTTCTGTTGCTAAGTAACGAGGATGACCTGTCCAAGATGGCGGCTGGATTTCTCGGCGTCTACTCTTTATATGTCTCTGGGTGGAAGGACGTTGATGCTGGACAGAGATCAGCTGATGAGATAAAGACGTCGTGGTTGGTAAGAGAAGAAGAAGATCAGCTGATGACGAGCGTTGCCATGACAACCAGACGGCCACATCCTGCATGGAGATATCAGCCGACGCAGATACACACACACACACTCACACACACACACACACACACACACACACACAGATACAGACACACACACACACAGATACAGACACACACACACACACACACACACACACACACACACACACACAGATACAGACACACACACACACAGATACAGACACACACACACACACACAGATACAGACACACACACATACACACACAGATACAGACACACACACTCACACACATACATACACACACACACACGCACACACACACACACACACACATACAGATAAAGACACACACACAGATAAAGACACACACACACACACACACCCACACACTTGATAAAAACCATCCATGGTGTCTGAGTGAGATCTGGTTCCTGCATGTCCTCTGTCTTCAGTGCAGATTATGGACACTTTAACTCAACCATGTGCCATAAAAACTACATAGAAACTAAAAAACTACATAGTAGCACAATCTGAGCTCGCATTCATTTGACAGCGTTTGATTGATTCAGACCATCAGCTGTGGTCGAGTCGAGTGGCAGCACGCCTGTTTGAGTGAGTGAGTTTATAGACATTGGCGTCACTCTTATGAATTAAACACTCAGTTTAAATCCATATTGAACCCTGTAATGATGATTCTGGGGTTTATGGGATTGATTAACTGATCAAGATGTTGGATGCTTTTCGGCTACAAGCTGCAGCTACCAGCTACAGGCACGAACAGCACAAAGGTGGCGTCCAGTGCTTTTCATTATTATGAATGCCGTAGCTGTGTGCATGCCTGGATTTACTTTTCTACTCACTTCATCTGCGTTGTGTGATCCCTTTCCTCTCTCTCATTTCCGGAGTGTTTACTCCGGGGGAGCAGCTAAGAAGCCATCAGCTGGCTGCGGTCATTCAACCCCAGCCTTTGCTCTTCACCTCTGGCACATCAGAAGTGCAACGTCTAAGCTGTCTTATGACTCTGCAAAACTATCTGGGGTCTCAAGGAGAAGTCCTTTTAAACTTGGCAGTCATCCACAACCACTGTCATTGTAACCTGCCTAAACAGAGACTTTTGCTTATATTGCTGCTATTCATTTCTGGGAATGTCCCCCCAAATCCAGGCCCAGAGCAAAATATGTCATATGACACCCCTGAAAGCTTTAAATGCAGAAAGGGCCTGGGATTTGGTCATTTGAATGTTTGTAGTCTGGTTGGTAAAATAGATATGGTTTGTATCTGGACACTTTCAGCCAATGCCGATGTTTTAAGTGAAACTTGGATCAACAAATCTATTCCTGATAAGGATGTGTCTGTAGGTGGGTACAACTTATTCAGAACAGACCGACCTAAAAAGGGTGGAGGTGTTGCAATATATGTGAAAAAGGCATTTCTTGTGAATGTAATTGTCTCAAAGTCAATAAGCAGACAGTATGATAGGAGCACTCTTTCTTCTCTGAGGGAGTTTTTAACAAGTCTTAATTATAATGAAATTGTCTTTTTAGGAGATTTTAATTGGAACTGGCTTTGCCAATGTCTGATCATTTTAAATCATTTTGTGATTCTTTTAATCTCTTTCAGATTGTGAATAGCCCCACCAGACCTAAAACATCCAGAAAAATCATCCTTAATTGATCTTATTCTTACAAATGCCCCTCACAAATACTCCTGTGCCTCTGTTTTTACAAACGATATAAGCGATCATTGTCTTATAGCATCTGTAAGGAACACAGAAATTACTAAAACAAGTAGCCTAATAAACAAATAATCTATAAGAGGGCAAGGAAGCAGTTCTCAGTGCAAGGCTTTTTACATGATCTGTATGATTTTGATTGGGGAAGAATTAGTCTTATTGGTGAAAATGCTTGGACATTTTTTTATGATGGTTTCACAGGCCTGGTAAATAAGCATGCCCCCCTCAAAAGACACAGAGTGAAAGGGCAAAATAATGTTTGGTTTAGCAATGAATTGTCTGACCTTCTTCTGGAGCGAAATCAAGCCTGGGCTCAAGCTAGAAAGTCAAAGCTCGAGTCTGACTGGTTGAAATTTTGGCGTTTATGTAATTTATGTACTGTAAAAATGCCAAATCCGCCTATTTCCTATCTGAAACATCAAAAAATTGAAATAACCCTCTCAAGTTCTGGAAAACAATCAAATTATTAACTGAAACAAATACATACAGAAGTACCATCTTGTATTGTTGTTGATAAAATTCTCAATAGTTTCAATAATGCTTTTGTAACCCACCCTAAATCTGATGGGTTTTCTTTAAAAAAAAAAAAAACTTAAGTAGGGATTATGTGATAGTGTGATCAATAATTGCACACAAGTACACAAAAACACAGTATGAGTTTCCTATGTTCAACTTATTAATCAGACACCAATAGTTCAGGTTACGCCACTTTGTGTTAATTGAATAATTTTAATTTTCAACACTTTTCAGCAGTGGTAAACATTTTGCGGTTGTGCCCACTAGGTGGCCGCTGCGCAGCGCTGCTGTTCTTTTCTGAACATGTTGCAGAGGGAGAAACAGCGAATGCAAACTGAGCTCAAACAGATACAGATTTGTGCACAACTAAATTAAAGGGACTATTGCTGCAGCAAAACTTAAACATTTTTTTTTTTGGCCAGAACATATGTTGTTATTATTATTATCTGACATTTTGGTTAGTAAGTAGGAGTGTCACATTCATTGTTGGGCATTTCAAATAATAATTTTTTTTAAAAAGAGTTACAGTGCAATGTGTTTTCATTTCTCTGTGTGAAGTCAATACTCATCTACAGCCAAAGACTAATTAGTTATTAAGTGTCATTACATTTGATATCTATTTTATCTTTATACTTCGAACCAGGACATTGCTAAAAATATTCAAGTAGTGATCCCAGACCTTGAGGTGAATTTTTTTTTGCAGGTAATGTTGGAGGCTGATCAGAACCTGGTTACAAACACATGTAAAGTTACCATCAGTTTGTACACAGTAGACATATCTACTGCTGTATTTACTGTCTGAGGCAAGTCCTTTAAAACCTGTTCTTGATTTTCCCACATCCTCTGAACGCTTCGCTAACTAAATGACTTAAAGTTGGCCAGTAATTGTTGCTTTTTCATCTTTGTTGTGATTGTTGTTTGCCTTAATATTATACATGTGGATATTATGAAAGAAACTGCCAAGCAAACCCCTGCAGCACTTTAGCAGGTTCCATGGTGTAATGGTTAGCACTCTGGACTCTGAATCCAGCAATCTGAGTTCAAATCTCGGTGGAACCTGGTTTCCAGACACAGCACTGGTGAAAACAATCAACTTTCCACATCTAGTTTAAAGTAGGCTTACAGGTCTAATGTCCTTGGCCATTTGGACTGAAAACAACAACAATTTATAATCATTGGTGTGTTATATTTTTTACTTTAACAGGGTTCTGTTAACACTAGTCAATGCTATCAGTTTGTGTTTTGATAAATTAACATTAGCTAACGTTAGAGTGACTAGCTTAGATGTGTAGTAAGTTAACTTGATTGTAACAGATGTTAAGCTAACGTTATAGCTAGCTCTCAAGTTAATGCATGGTGAATTCAGTGTTAGTCTTGTTAGACTTATGTGTTAGTTTGTAGGCATTTAATAAACAGGTTGACTAATGTTAATTGACAGTTTAATCGTAGCTTCATCTTCCTGCTGCCTGGGCTTGTAGACTAGCGTTAGCTAGCCCACTTTACTCCTAACTTACTGTAAGCATGTTTTCTAATCTTGTCAATGTGTTAACATAAAGACATAATGTGAAATCATGTTGGTAAAGGTGCTGAATGTGCCCTAACAGCAATCATTTAGCTATGATTCTACATAACGGAGCCCTAGGTAGGTGCGTGCCTGAGTTACCGTTAGCCTACCGTTAGCCTAATCCAAACACAACACGGAGTGGCAGACACAGCGTGCAGCTTCAGGCTAAGAGCAGATTTAAAAAGCGATAAAAGCGAAAATAATCATCAGATTGTGCTTCATGATATACCTACAGTCTCAGTCTTTGGATGGTATAGGTAGCGTATCTCTACCGTGACGGCCGACATGAGACGCAGTTGTCATTTTCTCTGGCATTGTTGATTTTAGAATATTTCAACCAGCATTAAGTGAGTAGGTTCGCATCACACAGAAGACTGGGGTTTGATTTCCCAATGGGAAGGCTTTGATAAATGAGGACCATTAGCTCTAAGGATGTGCTTCAATACATAACTGAAGTGAGCACACTAATGAGTAGCACAATGGTGCAATTTGTTGACCTTGTCATAAGCTAAAGCCTTTTTCCAAGCTAAAAGAAAACAAGGCGCTCTTCTGCAGATGCACAGCTGTGCTGCAGCATTCTGGATCAGCTGAAGAGTCTTTATGGACTTTTTCGAGCAGCCTGGTAATAAAGAATTGCAGTAATCCATCTTAGAAGTAACAAATGCATGGACTAGTTTTTCTGCATCATTTTTAGACAGGATATTCCTGAACTGTGACCTAAATGCTGGAATAGTGCCACCTATCAATTGATGTGCCAAATTTTCAGCATGTGCATTCCTCGTTAGTATAGTGGACAGTATCTCCGCCTTTTTTTTTTTTTTTTAGGGCCTCGAGGAAGTCAGCGTTGGACTACTCATGAGGGGAAAGTGGGCCTCGCTCAGGCTGTGTTCAGCATGGGAGGAGAACTCCTGACCCTAAATGGGAATATTGTCAAGCGATGGAAAGAGCACAACTCCTGGACATGAACAACACATCACAAGGTGCAGCAGGAGGTGGGAGAGTGCTGGGAGAAGGACCTTCGGTGGGCACCAAGGTGTTTCTGGAAAACCGTTCCCCATCTCTGGAGGGGCAAGCAGGGAACCATACAAGCTGTGTACAGTAAGGATGGGACGCTGTTGACCTCAACTCCACAGTGGCAAATCCCCAGGGATTTATGAAATCTGTCCAGAAATGCTGAAAGTTCTGGGTGAGGAGGGGCTGTCTTGGTTGACACGCCTCTTCAACATTGAGGGAAAAAGAACATAAGGACTTCTGGGAATGACTCGCCAGAGCTAGGTTAGTAACAAGCATTTCCCCCCTGGAGGGAATTTCTTCAGATTTGGCAAAAACATTCACATGAACTCGCAGATCAATTGACGAGTATCCCACCCAGAAAAGAGATTTTAGACCCTGAACGAGCGATTTTTTATTTCCTGTGGAGGTCCAAGTGGGAACGAGTGCAAAGAAGAGTGAGGAAGAAGCCAAAGGTGAAAGGAGGGAAAGGAGTGCCGGACCTGTTATTGTTTTTAGGGAGCAGATTTCCAGCTATACACATAACAGCAGCCACGGCCCCATCCAGAAATCCTAAGACTGCAGCTATGGCAACGGTTCTGGATGGGATCATACCTCAGAAGATTGAAGACCTTACCCTCTGATCTTAAAGTACCTGGGTCTGTAATCCTGCCACCAGCCTATGCTTTTATCCAGACCTTTTTAAAACGTTTTCACCTCGAGCAAGAAGAAGTGGATGTTTTAACAAATCGTCTCTCTCATTTCAGATGAATAAATAACCGGTTTTTCGGAACAAAATGAGCCGACGCCCGCTGGAACTGTGGAGATACTAACGGAGATATTTCGGAGAAAGTCTGGAGACAGAAACGGAGACGCTTCGCTGAGTTTTGTGTGTTTGTGTCGACCTCAAAGAAACTTGTAAGAAAGTGTGTTTTCACCGCCGAGTGAACACGTACATGTCAATCAGCAGACTAACTGTCTAAGTTACCGTACAGTTCCTCTACGAAGAGGAGAAAACTCTTCCTCCTCCATGTTAACTTACAGATACTTTATTACACCTATGGATTGGATTTGATTTATGAATAATTTATTTTTAACTTTAGCATGGCCTATTCTGATTGGCTGTTGCTTTTTTTAAATGTAATGTTGCAAGGTGTTTCTGGGATTATCTTTTTTTTTCTTATTTTTTTTTACCATTGCCTTGCAAGTCAATGACAGATCGGAGCTGCATTTCTTTGATGAAAAATTGTTAAAAAGTTGTTTTACGTGGCTCGTTGGTCTAGGGGTATGATTCTCGCTTAGGGTGCGAGAGGTCCAGGGTTCAAATCCCGGACGAGCCCAAAAAATACAACATTGTTAATTTAAAGTTGAGCGTTGAACATCCGATTTAGTATCAAATCCACCCTGATGATGGAAAGGAGGTGTGTATGCAATAATGCCTAATAGTACATTCTCTACTTTATTCTGAAGACTTTGATCTCAGCAGTCAATTTGTGATTGATTGGCCTAACAAGATTAGTAGGAAGCAGAAGTGTAGTAGAGCATTTTGGCTACTTTGCATAGCCTGCTTCAACTGCAGTTATAGTCATGGACAAAATGATTGGCACCCCTGGAACTCTTCCAGAATATGCACCATTTCTCCCAGAAAAATGTTGCAATGACAAATGTTTTGGTATACACATGTTTACTACCTTTAATTGCATTGGAACAAGTAAATGAAGAAGAAGAGGGTGGACAAGAAAGGGCGGCAGAAGAAGAAGAAGACGACGAAGAAGACGACGAAGAAGACGACGAAGAAGACGACGACGAGGGTAGTGAAGAAGGAGAGGGTAGTGAAGAAGGAGAGGGTAGTGAAGGAGAAGATAGTGAAGACGAGGGGCAAGAGGAGGTCGAGCAAGATGAGGAAACATTTGTGGCAGCAGAGATACGCAGTCGGATGCAGGACGGGTCCCAGAGACCCGACAGCCGATGCCGCGGTAGTAGAAAAATACAACCGCATTCTGTCCCGGGTCCCATTGACCCGACAGCCGAGGCAGCGCCAGTAGAGCTATACAATATAGAATATTAAATAAAGAGTAAAGAGTCTTGGAAAGAGTGTAACATGTTTATTTTTGTATTCTGGTTCTTGTTGTGTGCAGATCCTTGTTATCCCTCCTCAGGAAATCCTGCCGTTAGTCGGCAGAAATGGCTGCGTCGCTGATGCATGTTTCATCAAATGTAGGCTACGTTAATATGGAACAACACAACCATAACACTATATAAATGGCAAAATTGTTACTTTAACAGTTTTTGACGTTTTTCAATTGATTGCAAAAAATGTGGTCACGAATTTACCCGTGACTCCATCGGGAAAATTATTCGCGATTTTGTATTTTTGACCCTCTAAATTTACCGTTGGACACACCTCCGCATGAGACGAGACCGCATGAGACGGGACGGATGACATGGGACGCTCCAGGCTGCAGCCATACCCGTCTCTGTATTTCTGCAAGTGGCAGTAGGAGCACAGGGAGGAGCCACCGGTGCTTGATTTTTTCACGTGACCAACAGGGGGAGCACGCCCAGAACATGTGAAGATATGTACCTTGAGCTTTAATTGGGCAAAAAGTGTATAACGGGCTGTTAATTATTTGTTTGTGATGCATTTTCATGGGGGTGAGTTATCTTCTATGAATGAAATTGTAGTGAATCTGCTGATGGTCTGGATTGCGAGATATTTCTGAAATGTTAGACCATACATCATGCCAGTCAAGATCAACACTTAGTCCTGGGCAATCGCGAGTCCAGATCCTCTGAATAGGAAGGGCAGTAAAGACAGATATCACTAAGAACTGACAAAGTCTTGATACCATACCACATGTTTTAGGCTGCACAGTAAATAACTTCCGAATGGGGTGGATAGGCAAAGGCCTCTGCCAGGGCACACCCTAACCCTGCAGCTACGGTAAGTGTTCCGTTATGTTTTCAGAGGACTAACTACTGTAACATCTTCCAAAATGTCTAACTCCTCGTCTGTGTATTCTGGCTCAAAAATATACTTTCAAGATCTTGGTTTGATACCAAGTAAAAATCCTCTGACAATTCCTCAAAGTCAGCCATGGTCACCAGTGTTGTTCGCTACTAGCTAGCTATTCACATTGGTTTTGTTGACAGAAGTAACTGTGCTTTTAGGTGTTGCACTAATCATTCTTTCTTTAACTGTCTATGTAATCACTCCGCCCAAGTAGCACTGCTTCGCCTTTCTGAGAATATAGTTCCCAGTTAGTATGCAGTTAGAAGATGGCTGTGTCTCATGTGACCTTGTTATTTGTACACCCTGTGTACACCCTGACTATACAAATCCCAACATGGACTGTAAATAGGAACATGTTGGTGTTATTTTGTCACTTATTTGAAGCAGTAGCTAGCTGGAACCAGTTACCTGCAGGATCTTTGCTAGGCTAAGCTAACGCTGGGGGCGTCAGACAGAGTTACAGCACGCACTGAGATGAGAAGGTTATGTATGGACTTGTCTAACTCTGGTGGTTACGGTGAATAAGATGAAGTCCCAATCGGTCGGTGTGTTCCTTTAATGCTTACAGTAGGCCTAGGCTAGATAATCAAAATCCTTGTGGAGAAAACAAATGGAATTCTGGTTTAGCTATGTTGTCAGTTGAGAAGCCAGCCACAGGGTGCTGCAGTTGCCTAGCAACGGTGCTAAGCTGCAGCCATTGGTTGGCTGTGCTGGGTTTTGACCTATGACATCAGATTCTAAAAGGGCTTTGATCCTTTTTGATGTGATGCGTGACAACTTTCTTTAGCATATAGACCCCTATAAGTTAAAGTCACGCCTATTTCTGTCTGTAGAGTTGAAGCAAGGTTATTTGGAGACCAGATCATAATTTGAGGGGAGGATTCCAGATTGGTCCATTTGAGCTTTCATTTTCTCAAAGGCAGAGCAGGATACCCAGGGCTTGGTTTACATGTAACGCCATTTCTAACCACTGGGGGACCAAAGGCAGGCTGGGGGAACTCATATAAAAGACCTCATGAAGTGACATTTTCATGCCATGGGACAGGTAACCTCTCCTTGAGAGAGTGTCTGTGTGTATTTGTATTGTACTGCCAAAAATTTTAAAAAAGGGCAATAAAGTGCAATTTGTTTACCTTGTTATGAGTGCAAGCCTTTTTCCCAGCTAAAAGAAAACAAGGTGCTCTTCTGAAAATTCTAAATCTAAATCCAATGTGTCCTTCTCCTCCTCGGTAGCTTCACTCGGCCTGGCAGTGGTGTATCCAGGGTCCATGGCCACCCTGGCATAGTTCTGGTGTCTGGTTCTCAGGCTGCTGATAATCACATCATGTTGCTGGAGGTCAGCAACTCGAGGCTCCAGAAAAGCAAATTTTCGGTCCTTTTCCACATTTTGCCTCTTTAGCGTTTGTATTTCACTCATCAGATCCTTGATTTTCTTCTGTTGCACAGCAACAGTTGAAATCTCCGCCGATAACTAGAGATTTCTTGATCTCCTCAACCTCATCAGGTAGGATTGCATTTTTCTTAGACGGGATATTCTCCTGGGCCTGGTGGTAGCTGGCTGCTCCTGGGCCTTGTGGACAGCAATCAGGCGGTAGAACCAGGGTATTGAAGACCCGTCCATGCAACCAATGGATATGACCAAAACCTGTTAGTAGGTGAAAAACACCCCAGATGGGACTCGAACCCACAATCCCTGGCTTAGGAGGCCAGTGCCTTATCCATTAGGCCACTGGGGCTTCACATCACCCATTTTCACCAGTTCAGGAGAAATACATATACAGTTCTGGAGACGTAATGAAACAGTAACCTTGACCTTTGACCTCCAAAATCAAAATCAGTTAATCCGTTAATCCAAGTGGTTATGTATGCCAAATTTAAAGTGATTCCCTCTAGGCGTTCAGAGATATTGCATTCACAAGAATCGTATGGACAGACATGAGGACACAGTCACCTTGACCTTTGATCTCCAAAATCTCATCAATTTATCTGCAGTTCATGTACAGCTGGTTAGAACGGTGAACTGTGTCGTAACATCTCAGACCGGGCTGTGGAAGCGCAGAGGCGGATGGATGCCATCGGGGCCCGGTTGGTGGACCTGCTTTGTGCAACCGCCGGACTGACAATGAAGGTAGAGGAACTGTTGAGATCAATACATGAATTGGGCAGACGGATGACGCTGAGGATGAGAGAGTTTGACGGACATTGATTCGGACAAAGGCCACCGAATCAACCTAAATTGGATTTAGACTGACTTTTTTGCTCCTTCAGACGGCGCAGCGCCCGGTCTCCGCCTTCAGACGGGGGGCCTCCAAAGACCAACTGCTTTCGCAGTGCCCGGTCTCCACCTTCAGACGGGGGGCCTCCAAAGACCAACTGCTTTCGCAGCGCCTGGTCTCCGTCTTCAGACGGGGGGGCCTCCAACAGAACATGGTTTCTACTTATAAACTCCTCTAGGGACGTTCCGTGACCTCACTCATGATGTCATCGTGAACTCACAGCTGATTGGTCATTAGTTATTTTGATGTGTTATAGAATGCTGTGATGTCATATACCATAGACAATTCCAATCTATAAGACCTTTCTAATTTTATTTTTTATTTTTGAGGGATGAAAACTAAATTATATTTAAAAAATATACAGTTATGAGAGTACACACATCACACTATAAATGTGTAAATTTAATTAAGGGAATAATGGTTCATAACTTAAGAACTTTTGTTTATAAAGAGAAATGTACCTACTAAAAAATAGAATTCCATTGCTAGGCAACAGCCTGGTCGATTGTTAACTTCCTGTCATTTGATTTCATTTACATACACAGCGACAGGAAATCAACTAGGGACCATATAGCATAGCACGTTTATGTTTATAGCTGTGAAAAGGTACGGGGTCATGTGACTTACCTGTTTATGCCGCCATTTTGGCAGGAAAGTAAGTGGCAAAAAAATTTCTAAAACCTACAGCTTAGAAAAACAGACCTGTTTTCAGCTTTGCTGAATGCATTCATCAGATCATTTTAAAATAATGTATTAAGTCAATTCAATTCTATTTTCTTTATAGTGTTAAATCATAACAGAAGTTATCTCAGGACACTTTACATATAGACTAGTAGTGTGTCTCAAATTGCGCACTTCCGTTAGTGCACTTACAGACAGTACACTTTGTGCACTACGTACTGACTTGCATAGTGCGTAAATTTCGACAGAGGAGTGTTGTCTCAAATCGCACTGCCATGTGCACTTACAATCACGTCTCATCCCTTCTTCTTCTGTAAAATTGTGAATTTCACCAAGTGGAGAGCATTCCAGTCTGCTATTGTTTTTTGCGATGAATAATTCCTGCTTTGTTTTTGATATTTTAACAAAAATAAATTAGATTTTATTGTCTTTATTTGCTTTGCCGTCATGTCACCCCCCCCATTAGCTGAAAACAGTACACGCAACCGTATCGTAATATTCGTTCTTGTAACTGCACTCTTTTCAATTCATTAATTATACCTGTTCTTTGCAGACCACTATTTTATGTATATAGGCTTATGGTTCTGCTCTAAAAATAAGTAACGTTAATATATTACTGTTCATTTTAATGCTCAACGGTTTCATGAGGAATTCCTTGTGGCCCATACATTAAGGTGTCCAGATTTCTCAGACAAAATCCGGGGACATTTTCAGCTCAGATGCGTAAATACCTCCAAAACAGGTCATGTTTTTATCTTTGTAAAACTTAAAACGGGGACACTGCCCCAGGGGAATCACAAGACCTAGAGCTGCACTGGGGCACAAGGGGGGTCCATGGGCATGCTCCCCTGTAAGAAAATGTTTCAAACAAAACAAGACTAGCTCGCCCCTCCCTCCTCCTCAGCCCCTCCCTCTGTTTGCTGATTATTTGGCTGGAGAAAGCCCGCAAATATATATATAAATATACCGCAAACCCAGACGGTGTGCTGACGGAAAATGAAAATTGAGCAAAAGTACGTAGGAGGGCGGAGCCAGGCTATCAATCTGGTGCACTTTGCAAAGAAATTCACAGGTTAGACTTGATTGTTCTTATCTATGGATGGAAATATTTGTGCTGTAGCCTGAACTAGTTTGCACTTCAGAATTTTAATCATGCACACACAGGTGGAATTGTTTTTCTTCATATTTTTGCATTAATGTCACTAGGAAGCATACCAGTAAAAATATTTTTTCATATTTGTAAGTGGGATATTTGTAAGTAAGTGAGATTGTCTGGAATCTGGCAATATAATAACCATTATGGTGGGATACACTGGCTAAGCAATTTACAAAATTATCTGTGCTGACATAACTAGTTTACATGAGAATACAATATAGTTTGGAGACCATGTAGAAAATTTGTTGCAATTTCAAAACCAGATTACTCGGGAACCGCTTGTTGTACTGATGCATGTGTTGAGTGAAGCGTTTGAGGTATTTCACAGAGAGTAATGGGTGTGCAGAGATTTACAGTGGTGTGAAAAAGTGTTTGCCCCCTTCCTCATTTCCTGTTCCTTTGCATGTTTGTCACACTTAAGTGTTTCGGAACATCAAACCAATTTAAACAATAGTCAAGGACAACACAAGTAAACACAAAATGCAATTTGTAAATGAAGGTGTTTATTATTAAAGGTGAAAAAAAATCCAAACCATCATGGCCCTGTGTGAAAAAGTGATTGCCCCCTAAACCCAATAACTGGTTGGGCCACCCTTAGCAGCAACAACTGCAACCAAGCGTTTGCGATAATGTGCAATGAGGCTTTTACAGCGTCCTGGAGGAATTTTGGCCCACTCATCTTTGCAGAATTGTCCTAATTCAGTTACATTAGAGGGTTTTCGAGCATGAACGGCCTTTTTAAGGTCATACCACAACATCTCAATAGGATTCAGGTCAGGACTTTGGCTAGGCCACTCCAAAGTCTTCATTTTGTTTTTCTTCAGCCATTCGGTGGTGGACTTGCTGGTGTGTTTAGGATCATTGTCCTGCTGCAGAACCCAAGTTCGCTTCAGCTTGAGTACACGAACAGATGGTCGGACATTCTCCTTCAGGATCTCTTGGTAGACAGCAGAATTCATAGTTCCTTTTATCACGGCAAGTCTTCCAGGTCCTGAAGCAGCAAAACAGCCCCAGACCATCACACTACCACCACCATATTTTACTGTTGGTATAATGTTCTTTTTATGAAATGCAGTGTTCCTTCTACGCCAGATATACTTGGACACACACCTTCCAAAGAGTTCCACTTTTGTCTCATCGGTCCACAGAATGTTGTCCCAAAAGTCTTGGGGATCATCAAGATGTGTTGTGGAGAAATTGAGACAAGCTTTGATGTTCTTTTTGCTCAGCAGTGGTTTTCTCCTTGGAACTCTGCCATGCAGGCCATTTTTGCCCAGTCTTTTCCTGATGGTGGAGGCATGAACGCTGACCTTAACTGAGGCAAGTGAGGCCTGCAGTTCTTTGGACGTTGTTGTGGGGTCTTTTGTGACCTCTTGGATGAGTCGTCGCTGCGCTCTTGGGGTAATTTTGGGCGGCCGGCCACTCCTGGGAAGGTTCACCACTGTTCCATGTCTTCGCCATTTGTGGATAATGGATCTCACTGTGGTTCGCTGGATTCCCAAAGCTTTGGAAATGGCTTTATAACCCTTTCCAGACTGATAGATCTCAATTACTTTCTTTCTCAATTGTTCCTGAATTTCTTTGGGTCTCGGCATGATGTGTAGCTTTTAAGGATCTTCTGGTGGACCTTACTGTGTTAAGCAGCTCCTATTTAAGTGATGCCTTGATTGTGAACAGGTGTGGCAATAATCAGGCCTGGGTGTGGCTAGAGAAATTGAACTCAGGTGTGGACAACCACAGTTATAGTATGTTTTAACAAGGGGGGCAATCACTTTTTCACACAGGGCCATGATGGTTTGGATTTTTTTTCACCTTTAATAATAAACACCTTCATTTACAAATTGCATTTTGTGTTTACTTGTGTTGTCCTTGACTATTGTTTAAATTGGTTTGATGTTCCGAAACACTTAAGTGTGACAAACATGCAAAGGAACAGGAAATGAGGAAGGGGGCAAACACTTTTTCACACCACTGTATCAGCTGGTACACACTCTCTAGTTGTTTTAATCATGACAGAGTAGCTCTCAGAATGTTCTACATGAGATCTGTTGCTGATGTTAATTAACAGACTGTAGATGATCCATGATCTGAACGGATTTAATCTCTCTGACTTCTTAACGTCACTATCAGCCACATAAGGTGTGTTCTGTACAGAATAAGACTTTAAATCAGACAAATAGCAACTAAAATCCCTCCGATTAAAAAACAATAAAAAGTTTATACAAGACGTCATCATGTTGAGTCGATTGTGAACCAATCTGCTGTTAAATCAGCTGAGAAGCCGTCGTTTCCCAGCATGCTCTGGGTCCGCCTGGCTCTTGCAGTCGGTAAACAGCAACTGCGCCGCCTGCGTCTCAGACCTGCGGCCGCCTTGCTCTCGTGAGATTTCCGTTGCCCACGTGTGCATGACTTCAGAGCAAGTCGGGATCAAGTCGGACACAAATCTACCCAGCATGCAACGGGCGCCGATCGCCGGTGATCGATTCTGCTCAACTATTAACTATTTCCAGTTTCAGTTTTCTAGACAACGGCTTAGAAGAAGCCATGGAGCTGATTGTTAGGGGGGGTTCAGATGAGTCGGGGCATTTAAAACCTTAAGATTGACATCACCCAGTCTTTCCAGACGATGATTGAGAACAATCCATGACACTGTCAGGTCTCAACTTTCCAAAAGGGGGTGGGGGCGGTGCATGCTAGAAACTCTACAGGGTACCCAAACTTTTGCAGACACCATTTTTTTGTTTTCTGTTATTTTGAAAGTGTAAATGATGAAATAAAATCTAACTTTTTGTGACATATTATACAAATGTCTAATCTGTCATTTGATGCCTTTTGGAGATTTTTCCATCTTTTCTTGTCTTCTTTATGCACATTAATACAAATTTTTACCTGGGGTGCCCAAACCTTCAAACCCCACTGTATGGACACTGTTTTCAAACCATTTAAACATTTCTTTTGTCAAATGCTATGAAATTGAATAAAACAATCAAAATACAATGGAAAAAAATGTAATTTTACCTGCAAAGAACGTTACATGGGTTCCATAAAACATACATGCATCCAAGTTATTTTGGGGCAATGTGGTTGTAAGAAATATTTCTAAAATAAAAGACTTTAGGTAACCCTTTATTTGCAGGGTGGGCAGAAGACTGGCATGACACCATCATTATTATGACATGACCCCTGTCATGAACATGAAGGAGTCATTGAGTGTTCATGAATGTTGTCATTAATGTCATTCGGTAAATTTGGACACTTTTAATGCAAAGTTAGCATTGGGACTTTGGTACAAATATTTACTCACCATGTGGTGGATAGCCCTCTGAGATTTACTCGCCAAATGGAAACTTTACCCACATTTGGCGAGTGGCAAGTGTTCATTTCGGACCCTGCTAGGGCTTAGTGGGCCTTATGCAAAAACATTTTTCCATTCTTATCCTAAATCTTACTTTCTTCTGAGAGGTTTCCTCCTACAAGTCTGATTCACTTACCCTTCTTCACAAACCTTTTATCAATTTCATCCTGATGAAATACCATCTATGCACATGTGTGAGTTGTCATCATCATCATTAGCATAATCATAGTCTGTATATTACTATATCGCTATCTGTTCTGTTGTGTATGTGGACGAGTTTCATTCACAAACATGTTACCCGAGCCAGGACCCAGCAACCAAAGCTGTTTTTTAGCTCAGCTTAAAAACTATTTCAACAATACAATTGTTATTCTGAAAAGCTAAACAAAAACAACGGGCACTGCCAATAGTGCATGTAATCAATAGCATAATCAGAGATGGGAAGTAACGAAGTACAAATACTTTGTTACTGTACTCACGTAGATTTTTCAGATATTTTTATTTTACTATTTATTTTTCAGGCGACCTTTTACTTTTCTGCCTTACATTTTAACACGAATATCGGTACTTTCTACTCCTTACATTTTACAAGATTGGCTCGTTCCTTTAGTTTTGTACTAAAGGTCGTCTATCAGGTGTGACTGTGAGTGCATGTCTGAATAGCGCGGACACGCACCTCACACCGCGAGCGGGCGCGCACGCCACACGGAGAAAAAAGTGAGAGAAAAGAAAAAGAGACCAGCTGTCCTGTTACCGCCTGGCTCAAAGCACGGTAACAAAAGGGAGGACTCACACAGATAATGTAACCAAAAGTAGTTTATTCAACTAAATACCTAATAACATAACTTAACCCAACATAAAGGTAACAGTGGGATGTGTAATTATAGAAGACATCAGTTGTGTTTGCTGTGCATGGATGAGTGAATGAATGAAGTGTGTTGTAAGATGCAACAAACCAGACAAAGGACAAAATGGTGGATGCTCCAGTAGGACCAGCTGAGAGAGAGTGAGACTCCCAGAAGGGCCCTCTGTAGGCCACGCCCAGTTGGCCAGGTAAACCCTCCCAACTCACCTCCCGCCCACTCTCAGCACCTATAAACAAAAAGGAGCAGACATGACAGGCCGGCAGATTGGGAAGGGCCGTCACAGTCCGGAGGATAATCAGAGATTGTGTCTATAAGTCCTTGAGAACTGTAAGTCATATAACTTATATTGTCAGTTCATTTTATTGGTCTATAGTTCTGGTACACATTTAAAGTTAGCTTCTGATGTAGTTGTTCTTCAGCTGTTAGCTAGGTTACACCTGGCTGTTGATTCACCTGTTACCTAGGTTACACCTGGCTGTTGATTTGATATAATGGAGATTGTTGAATGTCCTTTCTCACGTTTGTATTTTAGGTGCATTATGTACATGCTACAATTACACTGCATTAAGATAAAGAAATTAATAGTGGGTTTATTGTTATTATTTACTAGCATATATATGATTCCTATGCATTGTGTAGTGCGTGTGTGTACTCTATGGAGTCTGTCGGACGTAAAGTTTTTGCGCTAGGCTCACCAACTGCTGACATATAACAGAAAAAAAACCCACTCTGGCCCCTTCTCTGAGGAAATCACCATAGCAACAGGCCCTGACACTGAGAGGACAGAGGGGGGGGCCTTTCAAATGTTCGAAATTAGTGCGATTTTGGCCATTTCCACGTGTTGTACTTTAACGAACTCCTCCTAGAGCTTTAGTCCGATCAGCTTCAAACTTGGTGTGTGTCATCTTAAGATGTTAACGATGAAAAGTTATTAAAAGAAAAACTTTTCGTAAATGCGGTGTGGGCGTGGCATGGCAGCCATTATTAGGTTTTATTGCTAGTCGGATGTGCCCCAATAGCAGGCACACTGATACAATTTCTGCGGAATTTTCTATTTTTGCCTTTGCAATGTTATTTTTTTTTTTTTATTATCACACACACACACACAGCCATAGCAGAGCTACCCACGCCCATGTTTATACTGATGCTTGATTGTAATATCAACAGAGAGAAGTTGTCTCCGTCCGTGTTTTAACAGACACACCTGGGCCAAGTTGGAAACCAGAATCAGCTTTAATCCAGTCCTAATGTAGTCCTCACTAGTTTTGTCATTTGCAAGGCTACTTTTAGTTTTATACTTTAAGTACATTTCCAAGCCTGTACTTTGTTACTTTTACTTGAGTAAAGAAATTAAATCAGTACTTCCACTTTTACCAGAGTATTTTTTAACCCAAGTATCTGTACTTCTACTTGAGTACGGGAAGTACTTTTGCCATCTCTGAGCGTAATCAACATTGTATGAGGGTACATGTTCTGCTGTTTGGGGGTGAGTTTCATTCACAAACATGTTACCCGGGGGCAAAAAAATAATTTCTAACAGCAGAACGTAAGTCCCCCCTGTCTGATGTCCCCCCCCGCCTCTTTCTTTCTCTCTCTCTCTCTCTCTCTCTCTGTCTCTTTCTCACTCACACACACACACACAAACATGGTGTGGAAATAAAAAAAAAAATCACACTGATCATAAAAAATTAAAAGTTAAAAAAGAAAGTTATATTATTGAGTATGAAAACTCTTGTTCATTACATTTTACTTCATAATTGCAACGGCATGTGTTGTATTCATTGTTGCAAAACTTGTACTGTATTTAGTTTGTTTGTTACCATGACAACACCACTGATCTGAAGCTCAATGCTGATGCTGTAATGGAAATAGTTTTCTAGTCAGCAATAAATATAACAATTTCTGATAACCCATATCAATTGCATGCTTAAAATAACATACCGGTTAACACTAGAACGGCCATGACGGTCATTTTGACCGTTTTGAAATTTATATGTGTAATAACTTTGCTGGATAATAAAATACAATCCTGTTGGTAACTGACTTTTCCTAAAAGTGTCTATATTTTCATTTAAAATAGTTTTATATACATTACACACTAGGCAAAGAAAATAAAATCACTTTTACCTATTTCGGCCATACACGGTCATATTGACCGCTCGGATTTTCGCGGTATTGTTTTTAATCTTTCGCGGGGTTGAAGATGCATATTGGTTGCTTAGTTACTATCCGCGTCTCTGCCAAAGAAACGTCATAAGCGGTCTAGAGTAACAAGTGTGGGCATCAACGATGGGCCAAAGGCAAAGACAGAGTCGGTAACGACAATAAATACGGCGTGGATGGACTCCGTTCTGAATCAGAAGGCAGCGCCGGGCACTCGCTCTGGGGAGGGCTCGGTACACGGAGCTAGTGGTCGCTGGCTGCCTACGTGTTCATATAACTTTATACATCCTCCTCAAACTGGCGGGAATCATTGCACAAATCCTCTCCAAGGGGGGCAGCAGCAGGGAAATGTCCAGAGGAAGTTCAGGCAGCAACTGGCAGAGGAGCTGAGACACGAGTTTAGAGTTTAGAGGAGAAAAGGGAGCAGAGCTCGGTCCGAGCAGCGCTGCGCACCACAGCCGACACCAACACGGAGGCAGTGACAGGTTAGGTTAGGTTATAAATGTTCAAATAAGATACTTTTAGGTGTTATTTGCCTGTTATAAGTTATGTTGAATGAACTTACATACCAGATTTTTCAAATGTGAATGAAATAATTACGTTTTTACTGTGCCATGATATGAATTATTGAAACACCTGGGCAACTCAAGTATATAATTAAACTTGTTAAATTGTACATTGGGGTTATTTAGTTTTTCTAAAGATATCCTAACACAATACCTGCATTAATATTGCAATTAGGTATTTATCATGAGAGATTATAGAGTTTGGAATCTGGCGGTCAAAATGACCGCTCACGGCAGTTCTAGTAGTTATGGAATTCTAGTGTTAAAGCCTCGCCCATTTCAAGACAACCCGACCCACTTCCGGGTTAAATCCTGTCCACTTCCGGGTTAGGCCCCGCCCAGTCCGAGTACAGATACAGATAATGCTGTACTCGCTCATCCCTAGTATATATCATTGTCTGGCAAAACATGCCAAACAACGTACCTTGGCTGCACCATACAGCGAACCTGCGCACCACACCAAACGCTCGTCCCGACCACACAGCACACCAGGCAGCAACAGCAGCAGAAAGGGAAAGTCAGCGCTTACCGGCCGAGCCTTTATTTCCGTGTGTCTCACGTGACCCTATTTAACCCACCGTTTACACTAGCAAATAACAATAAACCCACTATTAATTACATTATCTTAATGCAGTGTAACTACTTCATCATGTAAATAATGCACCTAAAATACAAACGTGACCTTGGGGGTTCAACAATCTCCATTATGAATCAACAGCCAGGTGTAACCTTGTGTGGTGAAGATATAAAAGTGTGGCAGGCTGGGTTATCTGTGTACAGGTCGGCCCTGATCAGCTGTATAAACAACGTGATCCTGACTGTCCTAACATCAGTTAGACGCAGCTACAATGTCTGACAGCTCCAAAACACCACAGAAGAAATTGAAGATGGACGACAGCAAGGTAAGATATCGAGCCTAACCGTACATCACACTACATTTCCAGGACTGGAGAGAAGAGGAAGACTAAACACAGGGAAGCTGAAGAGCTTGTACAGTAGAATAAACAGCAAAGGAGTGTGAACTTACACAGTCACTAAGTCAACATTGATTATGTCTACAACAAAAGATGATGAGACGTCAAGGCATAGACAATGAAGATGAGGAAGACTGCAGTATAAAAAAAATAGTTTACTGATCACTGAGGAGTCTTTTTTACTGGTAAACTTTTGGGTAAATGGACTATATCCCAGTTTTGTTTTTTACCTGGTGCTAATTGATCTATCAGCATGTTATTCCTTAGTAGCTTTGAATTCATGTTTGGGCTCATTGGGCCTCATGCAAGAAGTAGTATGGATGGCAACATGATGGAAAATGAAGAAAACAGATACCAGAGACTCAGCAGACAAGCAGCAAGACATTCCCATCATCCTCAACCTTATCTGAGAGACATGTTTGAGACAGTAGGCATCAGGAAGGACTCCTGGCCAACGTGCTGGGGAACTTCTTCATTAATGTCTGTTTAGTAATTCTTATTTAATCCTTTATTTTATTTCCAGAAGCCATATCTGAGCACACAGATATACATGTAGATTCCTTTAAATGTGAATGGGAAGATTAAAAAACAGAAAGTGGATCTGTGAATTCTCACAAAATCACAAATTCATATCTTGCTGCTCAGTCCGAATCGTATTAACCTGGAGTCCCAGTCTCTGTCCCAATAATCATATTATGGGATGTTTTAGGCCTGTTGGCAGACATCCATTTAGAATGTAGTCAACGGCGTATAAAGAGCCTTTTCTCCATGTCCACTGACGTTTCTCAGCTGCACTCTAAAATATGGTCGCCATTCACAACGCTACTTTTGCTTTTATATTATAAGTACATTTCCCAGCCTGTACTTTGTTACTTGTTTACATGAGTAAAGTAGTTAAATCATTACTTCTACTTTATTTTTTAACACAAGTATCTGTACTTCTACTTGAGTACGGGAAGTGAGTGTCTGTGTGTTCCGTCAGGTGTTTAATGATCCCATCCACGGGACGGTGGAATTACACCCACTTCTCATCAAAATCATCGACACACCTCAGTTCCAGAGACTGCGAAACATCAAGCAGCTTGGAGGGCTACTCTGTTTACCCCGGAGCCTCCCACAACCGCTTTGAACACTCCATCGGGTATGTTCGGGTGTTATCAGATGAACAGTTTTGTGTCTTAAGCGAATCACAATCCAAATTAATTTAAGACTAGTTTGCAGTAAAGCACCATTACCATCAATACAACCAAAGTAAACACATTGCATACATCAGTACAGGTATAATAGATGGTAAATATCTCCAGTCTTTCAGCAGAATCCTTGTGTGGTAAACGTTGCATGAGTTTTTAATTGTTTTCATTTTGTATTGTGTGTGGTGATAAAGGGTGGGGCACTTGGCAGGTGAACTTGTAGAAGCTCTGAGAGCAGGGCAGCCGGACCTCGACATCGATGACAGAGACGTCCTTTGTGTGAAGATTGCTGGTCTCTGCCACGACCTGGGTGAGTGATACACATCTTTTGACTATAACACATCATATGTTTTAAATGGTTATTACTGGGTGTGATTAAGAATGAAAATGATTAGTTTTCAGCATTTATCCTGTGTCCATTATCCTATGCCTATGTTTACATGAGTTTTTATTTTTTTTTAAATTTTTTTGTTAAATTTGTGAGCCGGATGCAACATAACTTTGTTCTGCTGTGCCCGTGCCCTGTGAAATAGTATGAAAAACAACAATCTATATGAAATGAAAGTGAAGCTATGCATGAATTGTCAAAAAAAAAATCTACAGTGATGGTAAGGGTTATGGCAGGCATTAAAGTTGCAGTACGCCATAAATAATCAATTGTATTTATGTTTTGTTTCAATAAAAAAATATATATATTTAAAAAAGAGTACTAATATAAATGTTATTCTTATCATAACTTCATGAAAATTAGCAAAGATTTTCCTGCCAAAATGTGTTCAGGATTTAATGACAGCAGTTCATTTTGATAAGATAGAGGTTTCAGAAACTTACATGGCAAATATGATACAAATGGATCATACGTTGAACTTTTTCTCCTGGAAGGCATTTATAGTGTTGGCACACAAAAAGTGACTTTAGTTCAATCATTCTCTACTAATACAATAGAAACTCAATAGTTTCTTTTAGTGAGCAGTCAAGATCTGAGACTCATTTAGATTCACTAACAATTT
This sequence comes from Percina caprodes, assembly GCA_013375575.1. Lineage (NCBI taxonomy): Eukaryota > Metazoa > Chordata > Actinopteri > Perciformes > Percidae > Percina > Percina caprodes. The sequence continues at coordinate 33,611 of JABXJD010001877.1, read as the reverse complement.
GATAGAAATTGAAGTTCCAAAAGTAGCGAGTGTTACTTAACATCTCAAAGCTGTGACTTTGGCATGCCTGCCATTATGTTGTTGCGTTGGCAGGAAATAACGCTGGATAAAATGTCACTCATCCTGACTTTATCAGATCAACAAATAACATTGAAGAAATGTTGAAAGAAACAAGCCTGTAAGATTTAGTAGATCTACAAATGGTTCATTTATATTTATTTCTCATATCTAGGACATGGGCCCTTTTCCCATCTGTATGATCAAATGTTCATACCCAAAGTACCACATCCACCAGGTGATAAAATGGCAAAGTGGAAGGTAAGAAATTATTATTTATGTTGTGTGATGTGTGATGTATTAACCCACCAGCCAGGGCCTGCATTAAGGTAGAAAATAATTTGGAAAACAAACAGGAAATAATCAACAGTATTACATGGACATTTTCATTTTCTCTTGTAGTAGTAGTAGTTTAATTGACTTTTTTTCTAAGTAGCTTTAGTTCACTAGATTTTTCCCTAGCTTTGCTGGAGTTCAACTTCTTCCAGTTTGAAGTAATTGGTTTGAAAGTATCTTAGCTTAGCATAAAGACTGGAAGCCAATAGAAACAGCTAGCCTGGCTTTGTCCAATAGAATCAAAACCTGCCTCCCAGCTCAGGAATTAAAATTCTGTACCTTATTGTTGTATTTCATAAAATGTAAAACTATGTGTGAACAGCAGAATGTTCAGTGTTTAGGCAGAAGTTGGGCTCACACAGGAAAAGAGCGAGATTCTGGGTCTCTGTTGGTTCAGTGTCAGGTGGTCTGGTTCCTTCAGCCAGACCAAACTTGGGTCAACACGGCGCAGGCTTGATAAGATCCTGAGAAATCTTTTCTGTTTCACTACTCCATCTCGAGTTTACTTAGGAGAAAAGGCTATACAGGCTGACGTGGAGAAAAGGGCAAAGAGGCAGATTAGCAGAGGATCATGGGAGCGTGGACAAATGATGTCCAAACCAGATGCAACGCTTTGAAAGCCAAACTCTAAATGGAAAAGGGTTTATCAGAGAAGAGGTTTTTGTGTGGTGTCAGATGTCTCCCTCTTTCACACAAACCAACATCCTGGGAGTCACTCTCAATGGATGTGGAGAGTGGGAGAGGTGAAGAGGTTAGCGATATGGTGTTGTCTGGCCAACATGGCAGATTAGACAAGACCTCACAGTCTGTGCATCCTGTAAAACTTCTTTAAGTCATTTTCTTTAAAGTCTCATGATAATATTAATAATGTGTATCTTGTAGCATGAAGAAGCCTCTGTGGAGATGTTCGATTATCTGTTGGAATCTAATAATCTGAAGCTGGAGGACTATGAGTTGAGGGAGGAGGACAAGGATTTCATCAAAGAGATGATTAATGGACCAAAAGACTCAAAGGGAGGACAGGAAGACCCAAATGCAGTTGAGGTCAGTCCTGCCTGCGTGAATTAAGTGAAATCAGTCAGTATCATCATCATCATTGATTATAAGTCCATTATAATGCTATTATCTCCACAGTGGCAATATAAGGGTCGGCCAAAGGAAAAATCCTTCCTCTATGAAATCGTGGCCAACAAATGGAGCGGCATTGATGTGGACAAGTTTGACTACTTTGCTAGGTGAGGCTTGTTGAACAGCTACTGTAGAGCAAGTCATTGTTTGATGCAGAATGATAAACTACTATGTGTTCCTCAGTCCAGACTGAGGAATCAGTTATGTTCCTCCAGCAGCGTTACGATTGCACAGACTGGGATTTTTTCAAAGAATCCTGTAAGAACTTGGATGAAATGACCCATGTTGTTTGCTCATATGGCCTTCTGTAGAGATATGATTATCCCCTGCAAACAAGTAAAGATATACCCTAATAATAAACCATGGGTGAATAGGTCCATAAAAGATAGTGTACAAAAAAAAGACATGCTCATAAGCACGGAACCGCCTCTGGTCTACATGTAGCCTCCAAGGAGCTTAAAGTTGAGATATCTAAAGCAAAACAAAGATATAAGTCTAAACTTGAAAAAAATATGGCTGAAAACAACCTTGGCTCTGCCTGGTCCTGTATGAAAACCATAGCGGACATCCAGAATCAGATTAAAAATAGCCCTGTCTATCTAGAGTGGTTTAAATCTGATGATGAGCTTGCCAATGCTTTCATTTCTATAGCTGTTTTGACAAGTCTGATTTCAGCCAGGAGGTCCAAGATCTCCAACATAAACTCAAGGATGGCCAGCATTTCAACATTACATACAAAGATGTTGAGAACGTCTTCAGTCATATTTTTAATAATTCCCTGTTGACACAGCATGTACCAAAAATCTGGAAGGATTGTGTAGTGGTTCCGGTCCCTAAATGTAGTAGTTCAAAAACTCACAATGATTTTAGACCTGTCGCACTTACTTCAATTTTAATGAACACTTTTGAGAAATTGATGCGCTCACAGATTGTAAGGATCACTGAACATGCATTGGATCCCATGCTGTTTACCTACAGGCCACGCACGGGAGTAGAAGGTGCCACTCTCACTCTGCTTCCTTTGCTCTTCCAACACCTTGAGGGAAGTGGGTCCCATGCACAAATTCTTTTTATTGATTTTTCATCCGCTTTTAACACAAATCAGCTTTATATTTTAACCCTTTTCCAACCATTTTGGATTTTTTAACAAACAGGACACAGAGAGTAAGGGGGAACAGAGCTCTGTCTGGTCAGCTTTACTCTTCCACAAGTTCCTCAAAGGGGGGTGTACTTTCACCCCTTCTGTTCATTCTATATGCAAACATGTGTCAGAGCAAATATGTAAATATTACCATCATTAAATATGCGGATGACTCCGTTATAGCGAGTCTGCTCCATAAAAATGACAGAGGCCACGGACCAATAATTGAAGAATTTGTCCAATGGTGTGAGGAGTCACACCTTCAATTGAACAAAACAAAGGATATGTGCATTGGTTTTGGTAAAACTCTAGGATATGAGGCCACGATTTTAAATGATCAACTCGTGGATCATGTAGAATCCTGTAGACATCTAGGGACAATTATCGACTCTAAATTAAAGAAAGAATTGCAAAGCTGTCAGTAAAAAAGGACAAGAGCATCTTCACTGCTTGAGAAAACTACCATTTTTATATAGACAAGACCATGATGGCATTATTTGATCATGCATTTATTGAATCCATCATATCATTCTCCTTAGTGTCATGGTTTGGGTGTGTTTCAGTTAAGCTCAAGAATCGCCTCAATCAAATTGAAAATTATCAAGTAAGCTGACTGGGGAGTCCCAGCTGCACCCCCCATCCTTGTATGCTAAACAACAAGTTTCTTCACTCTGTCTCTTCTCAGGGACTGCCACCACCTGGGCATGAAGAACAACTTTGACCATCTCCGCTTCATACAGTTTGCCAGAGTGTGTGAGGTGGAAGAGCTGAAACACATCTGCAGCAGAGACAAGGTGCTCACATTGTTACTCCTGCTTTTGTTGAATCCAATTTTAAAACAGCATCTATGTATTTTATTTACTTTTATTCTATACCTGTCTTATTCTATTATTTTTTATATTCTCTTTAATGAAGGTTTTTTAATAGTTTTAACTGCTCATTAATGTGGCCGACAGGGGCAAATGCAATGCAACTTAATGAAACTCACACAAATAGACAAGACACAAGCAAATTAAGAAAACTTTTTCATTAATTTGACAACACATGCACTGCAAATACATAAACAGTGCAAAAAAAACACATAAATGCGATGCAAAATGAAAAGCAGACAGTCCCCCTCCAAAAAATGCCGCTGCATTCAGTTTACACAACTGAAGTTCTCCAGGCCTCTAGGGGGAGCGCTCAGTGGAACAGCTTGATCTTCGACCCCACGGGAGAGAGCTCAACCTTTTTATTACCACGAGTTTACCGACACGTCTCTGCTGATCATCACCTCTGACCTGAGCTAATAAAATAGTTGTTTTTTTGGGTTTGTGTGCTTTTCTATAAGCATCGTTTGTGTATTTGGTTGTGTTGTGAGTATTTGCAGTGCGTTTTCTAAATGCTGCACATGTGTTGTCAAATTAATGAAGTTGTTTTCTTAATGTGCTTGTATTTCATTAAGTTGCAGTGTGTTTGCCCCCTGTCAGCCACCATAAATGTTTGTTGGAAAGCACTTTGAATTGTCTATTGAAATGTGCTGAATACATAAAGCTGCCTTGCCTTATTAGTTATGACTAAACTATAGGTAATCCTCTAAACAGGAGGTGAGCAATCTGTATGACATGTTCTACACCAGGAACTGTCTGCACAGAAGAGCCTACCAGCACAGAGTGAACCAGCTCATACAGTATATGTGAGTAACTAACCTTCCCACGTTGGGCCTCTAACAACAATTAGCTTCTTGTGATGCAGCTCATTTCATTTGCTTCATGTGTGGTATGCATAAAAGTGATAATATGTTGGGTATGGTCATCCAGGATCGCAGAGGCCTTTTTAAAAGCAGACAAGCATATCCAGATTGAAGGCTCAGCAGGCAAGATGTACACTCTCTCTACAGCCAAAGATGACATGGAGGCCTACACCAAGCTGACAGGTACGTAGATACCACTGTGTGCTGTGAGCTTGTGTTTTAACATTAACAACAACTGACAATTTTCTGAATTATTCTAAGGATTTTGATTGCTTACCTGCACACAAGGAGACCAACTATTTTGACAGAAAGCATACAAATGGGTTAGCCATCAGTTGACCAAAGTAGGATATTTTATTCAAGTTTTAATCATCTATCTATCTAGAAGACGTGGAAACAGTGTTTCAGTGTAGATCTAGTTAGTCCTTGAATGTAATAAGGAACATTTTGGAAAAGGTAAGGATATTTTGTAAAGGCTAAATGAAAGACACAAACCCTCTAAACTCTACATGCTAGCAATGCTTTTACTGTAGCTCCATGCATGTCACTTTAGCACGTGTTTCTGTTCCTAGTTACTGTTGCTAAGCTACAATTGGGCTTTTTGATTTAACAAATAGTCACAAATCCCAAATCAGGCCTGTAAGATAATAGGCTCCCCCACAACCCCCCTAACAGAACTCCACACCTGGACAGTATTTAGAAGAGTCACTATAATCACACACCTCCTTTACCTTAGTTACTGTCGTCAGGTCGACACTATGGCGTCCCATTTGCAAAGAAGAACATATATGTATAAAAACCAGCCAAAACTTAGACGTCTTGCACTGTTTTTGCTTTTTGCACGTCTGCACAGTCAATGTTTTTATACCGTTTCTGAACGTATCTTTCATGTTCTTATGCATTTTATGTCATTTGAGCCTGCACTGTCAAATACAAATGTCACTCGTGACAGAAAATAAAGTTTTTCTTATCTCATCTTATCAATTAGGAGTAGAAGCAACTTGCTGAAGTTTCGAAGGTGTCCATTATTTATAATAATAATATAATAAGTAATTCTATTGCATAGGCATATTTATATTGCTTAATTCGTTGAGTTATGCCTCTGTTTACGATCAATGATTTATTTGTAAAACACTATGAATGAATGTGTGACCTTTTCTGTGGTTTGTTTTAACTCGGCTGGCTTTCACTCACTTTGTCCTGTAGATCATGTGTTTGAGCAAATCCTCAACTCTTCCTCCGAGGAGCTGGCTGAGGCAAAGAAGATTCTAGAAAGGATCATCACTCGAGACAACTACAGGTTTCTGGGTGAAATCAAGCCTAGACAAGTCCCCACCAAGGTATGCATTAATGTCTTTGTGTACCAGTATTAAATCCCACTGTGCATCACAGCCAACATCTGGTAAGGTGCTTTTTATGGTCGCTGCATTGTCTGATAAAATCAAGATGACTAAGTTTTCTCTAACTTTGCTGCCATACAGAGTCCCGTCTGTGACTGGGTTACAGACACAGCTGGTTACCCTGCCAGTCTGTGACGGCCGTTTTAATACAGCCAGTGTCACAGTGTAGCTGTTGGTATTTACATATCTGGGGTCTCATTCATAAAACGGTGCGTAGGATCCTTACTGAAAATGTACATACGCCCAAAAGCCCAAAGTGGCTTACGCCAACAAAAGTCTGATTAATAAAACCGTTTATAAAAACATTTGTAAGCAACGTCCCCATTATAAATCAGAGATTACCCACAGGTGTGCGTACCTGTTGTCTTACAGTGTAGGGAGACCTACAGACAAACTTTATTAATAATAGCACTCTGGGACAGCTTTGATATACCAGACCTATATGTTAAGATTTATCAGAACTATAAATTATATCCAAACAAGCCTTAGTAATAAAGGTGAAGATTACATTATATTACATGTATATATATAAATCACTTAGCTGTCTGCCATTCCCCTCTGGAAACCGCCGGTTGCCCCCAGAGTTGCGAGGACCTGTATTTGGACCGGGATGGCACAGTTCCGGATTATTTATCACTTGAAATGCAACAGTAGCAAGTATCTCACTATCATTAAAGTTATCCAAATTCTAAATTAGAAACAACAAATAATATATCCAGCTATCAAAAAGTAAGTTGTTGTTAATGACTTTTACTTGCTTCACGTTAGCTACATTTACTTAAAGATAAAGGAATATTTTAGTTGGCTATAGAAAAAAACAGTCTAGCTAGTGTAAACGAGTAAAATCAAGCTCTCCTAGTGAGGTATCCGAAGCTCTCTATTCTCTAGAGAGAGAGAGAGAGAGAGAGAGAGAGAGAGGCAGGAGTTTGGCAGGGCAGCTGATTCTGAGGGAGGCGGCTTGATTGAGATCATTTGTGGTCTACAGCGCTAAAAAAAGTAGGGGGTGTTTTGTTTTCTTCTGACATACATTTGTTGGCAGGTCTAGGCAACAAGGCATAGTCTAAACTACTGCCACTTTGCTCGTTTGAAAGCCATGGTGTCTCTCTCTCTCATGGGTTGGCCAAATTCTCTGGACCGGCAAAGCAGAGAAAGGGAAGGTAACCTTGCCCTTTATGACCTCATAAGGGGCAATATTCCAGATCAGCCCATCTGAGCTTTCATTTTCTCAAAGGCAGAGCAGAATACCCAGGGCCCGATTTACACCTGTCACCATTTCTAGCCACTGGGGGACAATAGGCAGGCTGGGGGAACTCATATTAATGTTGAAACACATCATAAACGGAACTTTTCATGCTATGGGACCTTTAAGATTTGAGTTGGAGGTGTTTTTATGGAACAATTATCACTCAGTACAAGCACAAATAACACTGCTGGATTTAATCTTCATGATATGGTGTAAAGAAATGTGCGTGAGGCATCAATACTTTACATTAAGAGTAATGGTTATTCCCACATGTACTTTCTGCAGTCTGATATCAGTTCAGCACCTCACCATCTGCGTCGACAATTCCTATTTTGTCTCCAAAATGTACATCCGCATGGGTCAGAGTTTCCGTGGAGGACCGCACATTCTTCTGTCAAGTTTTTTTTTTTTTTTTATAAATCACGACCTTTGCGTTGGAAGCAGTGTATGCCCATTTTCAGCCCCGTTTTGTGTTTACGCCACGTTTATAAATGAGACCCCAGGTGTTTTAAGATTCATAAACTCTGGGTGCCTGGATGGCACAGCTGGTGGAGTGGGCGCCCATGTATTGAGGTTTACTCCTCAATGCGGTGGGTCCGGGTTTGGCTTGGACCTGCGGCCCTTTGTTGCATGTCATTCCCCTCTCTCTCCCCTTTAAAAAATTAAATAAAAAAAGATTCATAAACTCTGAAGACCAGTGGTGATTTCTAGACTGCAAGGGAAGCTCAGCTTCCCCTAAATTAATAAAAAATAATGGACAATTATGTACTATTTTGTTAACGTTTTATTGACTAACAATGCGTAACAAACACGTTTATCTCGAAGACGAGTTTGTTTAGAATCAGCTGACTCGATTTCCTCCTTGTACATTCCCGTAGCGTCACAGTGCATTTCCCTGTTGAAGCCTAGCGTCCATGGACTTCAAGTTAGCAGTTATGTTATGTTAAGTTATGTTATCCTGCATGGGGCTGCTTTGAACTGTTTTTATAAGTGCATCAAAACTAGACGGTCATTGGATAAATGCTGCGATTATGTCCCGTCCACAGACGCTCAGCGTCTCTGGGGGTCAATGGAGGAGTGGGCTGGCCTGGCTTCTGCGTGATGATTGGAGGGTCTGTCAAAAGGCTGCATTTCCTTTTGATTGACAGCGATAACAATAAAGAGTCGCGGAAGCCACGACCTCAGTTCCATCGCGGATATTACAAGTGAACCTATTTCTTGGTATTTGCTTGGCAAAATTGCTTATCCAATTTTAATCAAACATTTCATACAAGTATACACCACATTCCTTGTTTCAGTTTGACCTAATTCCCACATTTCCTCCTTTGAGTTTAATATTGTTTTGTTAGATTGGTTGTTCATGCATTCATCCATACAGTAGACTGGCTTAGTGTTGTAGGGGTGAACTAGCTAGCTAACAAGCTGCACCTGATGGCAGTCAATGCTAATATCGTCGACCGGATTTTGGCAAAGCCATTTGAAAGTCTTCATTACGAGGAGAAATTTAAAATGATATTAAAATAAGATGGATTTTTAACACCTAAGACAGGTCGTAGTAACCGGTCTTTTCAGCTCGGGTATGACTAAGTTAGCTGGCTGACTGGAAGTGCTGTGACAAAGAAAATGTACTGCTGGCCATGCCTCTTGATGAAACCATCTCACGGATATTATAAATGATTATTATAATAATAATTAAAGTATTATTATTTAATCTATTATTATAATATTATAAATAAATGGACAATTTTTATGATGTAGGCCCAAAATGTGCTTCCCCTCTTTGAAAGATCAGCAGCCGCCACTGGTGAAGACAGTTTTGGAACATCTCTCTTTTAGTTTGGACAGAGAGCTGAAAAACAAAGTCATGTGGAAGTACTTTTACTGTGAGTTGTCAAGATGGAAGGCATTTTAAATCTTGTGCCTCTCACCTTTTCTCCTTCCTGCCTAAGGAGAAGATTCTTAGTTGGAAAAAGAAATTGGATGAAGCAAGCCAGGAAGGTAACAAAAGCTGTTGTTGGGGTTTGGTGGAGGTGTTTAGTAAATAGTACATTGTGAGTAAAAGCCACTTGCTGAAGTTTTGGAGGCATCCCTACACCTATACATGCCAGATTGAAATGGCTTTCATGAATAAAAGAACAAAAGTTTTAAAAAAGAAATAATGAAGAAAAGTAATTTATCCCATATTGCTTATTATTTTCTGACATTTTCTTTGGTTTGTATTTGACTCTGTTTGTCCTGTAGAGTATGCGTTTGACCAAATACTCAACCCGAGGACTAAGGAGACAGCTGCTGCATGTCAGATTCTAGCTGATTGCATGTCTAAAATCCTCGACAGCTTCCACAAGCAAGTTGAAGTCACAGAGGTGTGTGCCTGTATTACATCTAGCTTCTCTTTGACACCTTATCTATTTCACCGTTTCTCAACAGATATTAAAATTAGATTTTGTTATAACGGAACTTGATGTTATCTTCTTCTTGTGGTTGATAAGTATACATTGTTTTTATTCCTTCTGTTTTCTCTTTTATTTTACATCGTCTCTATGGGTATTGTACCTTGATTTCATGTGGGCTACTAAGAAAGATCAAGATTTCTAGAAATTGAATTTAGAGGATGTGATAGCAGTGCGAACCAAATCATAGATCAGTCAGTTATGTAGACTGCAGGCTGGAGAATACTTTTTTATTGTAAAAACAACCACACTAGTCCACATTTTCTGGTGTTTTAAGATTTATACACAGCTCCCTTTTGGGATGAGATGTTGTGGGATGTTTTTATATTGAACTGCTCAACACTTATCTCCCTTTCTCCTCCCTCCCCAAGGAGAGCAAACTTCAATGGCAAAGGGAATTGGCTGCAGCCGTCCCTGAGGGAGGCGATGGGGGTGTCACGCTGACACATGAGGACTTTGTCGTTTTAGTGAGTATTTTTCTAATTCCTTTTACTCCATTTTTTTTTTATCTCGGGTTTTGTTAATTATCATTTAATGTGTAAGATGTTAAGATAATTTACTTGGGAATACAAAAACAGGCTTCTCCCTCCCCTTCTCTCGCTCAGGTTTCTACTTTTGACTATGGAATGAAAGACAAGGACCCCATCAATCATGTGTATTTCTACAGCAAGAGAGACCCTGACACAGCATCCAAAATCACCAGAGACCAGGTCAGAACTGAAGCAATCACTCCCTAAGACAGCCTCTGTTATCACATTATTCTCAACTCCAGGCTGCTGTCATTCTTGTTAGGTGTCCAAGCTTCTCCCAGAATGCTTTTCTGAGCAGCTGATCAGAGTTTACAGTAAGAAGACTGATGAGCAGAGTGTGGAGGCTGCCAGGAAGCACTTCTCCAAGTGGCATGAAGAGAAGGGCTTCCCAGAACCTCAGGTAATATTTCCATAAATAGGACAAGTTGTTATGGTTTCAGTTCTTGTCCTGTTTCTGCATCCTGTTTTCTGTTATTGTTTTGTGTTTCCACCCTGGTCTTGTGTTCCCCTTGAGTGTCTGTATGTTCTGTTTCCTGTTTTATGTTGAAGTCTGGTTTCTGTCTCGTCTTTGGTTTTACTTCCTGTGTTTTCCCGCTCCTGTGATTACCGGATGTTTTCCACCTGTTTCCTAGCCCTCTGGTCATCTGCCTCTCGTTACCTCGTTACCTTGTGTATTTAGTGTCTGTGCTCCCTGTGTCTCCTGTCAGTTCTCGTATCTTTGTGCTGTTTGTCTTCCTAACAGAGTTTTTCTATGTTTGTTCCTGGGCATCCCAGTGAGTTTTTCCCTGCCTTTGTTCCCGTTTTTTGTCTTGTCTGTCTGTCTTGTCTGTTTTGGATTTTTGGATTTGGCTTTTTTTTTGCTCCCTGTGTTTTCTTGGACTTTGGAATCAATAAATCCTTGTTTACCTGCACCCGCCTGCTTCCATTATCTCTGCTATTGGGTCCTTTATTCCGCTTATCCGTAACACAAGTACTGTGTAGGGCCCTCGGGCACCATCACAAAAAAAAGCACTAGCTTACTTATAACAGCTAAGACATGAAAGGGGAGAGAGAAACTGCTGCACGCCAGAATCAAACACGTGACCTCTACATCAAGGACAGAGCCTCTCTATATGGGCTCTCCCTATTCCACCAGGCCACCCAGGCACCCTGGATTAAGGTGTTTTGTCTAGTCTAGTGACAAATATCTCACTCTGAACCACTCTTGTTAATACTGATGCACTTCTGTCTTCATTTACATGCAGAATGGAGGCACTGCCACACCAGAAGTCATCCCTGGGGGAAATATCTAGAACACTCCACCAGACGTTTTGGAACATAGAGAATAAAAAGTGAATAAGAAATCAAACACTCCCTTCAACTTATTGTCTTATTATGATTGATTCTATAAGGTGAGTATGAGCACAGTGTAGTACTGGACACCGTGTTTCTTCCAAAAACAAATGATTTCAGAGTACCAGGATACATTACTGCATGTTTGGACCATATACTCAGTTTGTTTAGAGCCCTGTTCAACATTGAACGCATATCTTTCTTTTAGTTTGTTCATTAAACACACTCTAAATGTCTTGTAATGACACTGAAGCATGTTGTAGGGGACCAGTGTATTCAGCTATCAGGGATATTTAGGCTTCTTGGTGTATTCTGTTCCTTATAATCAGGACAAGCTATAACACTACCCACATGGAGTGGAGTTAAAGTGAATATTTAAATTGTGGTTTAGTGATTTTAAATATTAAGGTGTCTGGGGTTTATGTTAATGTGTGTGAATTTTTGTGATAATTTGATGATATATACGGGAAGCTTTGACTTGGGAATCACTTTGCATTGCATCTATCAAATGAAATATGAATTATGATTACTATTACCATTATGATTACAGTGTACTCTAGCCCAGGGGTGTCAAACTCATTTAGTTCATGGGCCACATCCCCCTAATTTGATCTCAAGTTATTGATGGGTGGGGGGGCTAGTAAAGGACTCCAGGAAGATCAGCAACTGAATCTGCCACAGAGTTTCTTGTCAGATTGATGTTGGCAAACGCAAGTTGTTTCATTGTAGGAAAAATAATATTGTTACAGACCCGTGAAAGAGGGTTAATATTCTGAAAAAAAAACTCTTTTTAATGAATTTCTAAGATTAAAGTTGTACATTTACAGCAAAAGAATTCAGATATTCTCTAATATTAAAGTGGTGAATTTTGAATTAATTACTTCTCTGCAATTTTCACACTTTGCAAAGTCATCCAGTGGGCCTGATTGGACCCTTTGGCGGGTCGCTTCTAGCACACGGGCCGTATGTTTGACACCCCTGCTTATATCCTATATCACTGTTTACCATGTAGCTCAAATTGCTTTCTTTAATGTAACCATAGGAGTGTAATTAAGATAACATTGTTAATATTGTTTTTTTGCTCATAGAGTGAAAATGTATTAGATGATTAATTTGGGGCTGTAAAGGCAAACCTGTTAAAGAGATTAGAGCCTTTTAACTGTATACCCAATGAGACAGGTTGATGAGGGATTGGGCCGGCTCTATTTAAAATAAAACTCTGTACAACAGATGAAATCATAATGCTTGTGTACATTTTGTGTATTAGTAAAGATAGGCCTTAAAATGTTAAAAGGACAACCAATCACTCCTGAATGGAAAGTGAAATAAAGGGAAACCTCTCAATGCTATTAAGTCGTATCAATTCCAGCACTTAGTCAAGTATTCTGCAATGATTCAAACTCAAGTAAGTTGCTTATTATATTCTTCAGTAAGTCTGTTTTTTTTTCCCAACGGTGACCAAATCCTAAAATAATCCTTATCTTTGTTAAATGAAACTGCCCCAAAATCACTTTTGATGAAATTGTTTATTTAAATAGTTGGTTTTTTATCTTCCCACTGTTCCAATAATCAACACTCTGGTTTTGTGAAATGAAACCTTAACGCAGTCATGTTCATGTGAAAATATGCTGGCTCTATACACGCTAAAAGTACTGTTTGTTTAAACAAAATATCATTTGGACAGAAGAAACACTGTCAGTAACCCCAACCCTTCCCTAACCCTGAAACTAACCCTGACCTACCTAACCCTAACCCTTCCCTAACCCTAAAACTAACCCTGACCTACCCAACCCTTCCCTAACCCTAAAACGAACCCGGACCTACCTAACCCTAACCCTTCCCTAACCCTAAAACTAACCCTGACCTACCCAACCCTTCCTAACCCTAAAACGAACCCGGACCTACCTAACCCTAACCCTTCCCTAACCCTAAAACTAACCCTGACCTACCTAACCCTTCCCTAACCCTAACCAATACATTGCGAGGCCAGATTCACAATGACAGCTGTGCTAGGTGGCATTGCGAATAAATATACACTCACCTATAGGATTATTAGGAACACCATACTAATACTGTATTTGACCCCCTTTCACCTTCAGAACTGCCTTAATTCTACGTGGCATTGATTCAACAAGGTGCTGAAAGCATTCTTTAGAAATGTTGGCCCATATTGATAGGATAGCATCTTGCAGGTGATGGAGATTTGTGGGATGCACATCCAGGGCACGAAGCTCCGTTCCACCACATCCCAAAGATGCTCTATTGGGTTGAGATCTGGTGACTGTGGGGGCCATTTTAGTACAGTGAACTCATTGTCATGTTCAAGAAACCAATTTGAAATGATTGGAGCTTTGTGACATGGTGCATTATCCTGCTGGAGGTAGCCATCAGAGGATGGGTACATGGTGGCCATAAAGGGATGGACATGGTCAGAAACAATGCTCAGGTAGGCCGGGGCATTTAAACCATGCCCACTTTGCACTAAGGGGCCTAAAGTGTGCCAAGAAAACATCCCCACACCATTACACCACCATCACCAGCCTGCACAGTGGTAACAAGGCATGATGGATCCATGTTCTCATTCTGTTTACGCCAAATTCTGACTCTACCATCTGAATGTCTCAACAGAAATCGCGACTCATCAGACCAGGCAACATTTTTCCAGTCTTCAACTGTCCAATTTTGGTGAGCTCTTGCAAATTGTAGCCTCTTTTTCCTATTTGTAGTGGAGATGAGTGGTACCTGGTGGGGTCTTCTGCTATTGTAGCCCATCCGCCTCAAGGTTGTGCGTGTTGTGGCTTCACAAATGCTTTGCTGCATACCTCGGTTGTAACGAGTGGTTATTTCAGTCAAAGTTGCTCTTCTATCAGCTTGAATCAGTCGGCCCATTCTCCTCTGACCTCTAGTATCAACAAGGCATTTCCCCCCACAGGACTGCTGCATACTGGATGTCTTTCCCTTTTCACACCATTCTTTGTAAACCCTAGAAATGGTTGTGCGTGAAAATCCCAGTAACTGAGCAGATTGTGAAATACTCAGACCGGCCCATCTGGCACCAACAACCATGCCACGCACCAAATTGCTTAAATCACCTTTCTTTCCCATTCTGACATTCAGTTTGGAGTTCAGGAGATGGTCTGGACCAGGACCACACCCCTAAATGCATTGAAGCAACTGCCATGTGATTGGTTGATTAGATAATTGCATTAATGAGAAATTGAACAGGTGTCCCTAATAATCCTTGTGGTGAGTGTATATGAATTCATTGAGATTCTACCCTGTTAAGCGTCTCTGAAGACGTCCCTGCGCCGGCTGGTATCTCCACGCAGGATGTGGCCGTCAGATCACCATGGCAACGCTTGTCATCAGCTGAACTTCTTCTGACTTCTTTATCTCATCATCAGAGGAAACTTTACACACACAGGCTGATGTGAGAGGGTGTGTGTATCTGTGTGAGTGTGTGTGTATCTGTGTGAGTATGTGTGTCTCTGTCTGTGTGTGTGTGTGTGTGTGTGTGTGTGTGCGTGTGTGTGTGTGTGTGTGTGTGCGTGTTGTCATCAGAAACATGTTACAGACCCAGAGATGTGTTGTTTATAATAATGAATCAGATCTCACAATCATTATTAATGATGTTTATTATCCAGACTATTATAGATATAGACCAAGATTAATGACAAGTTAATAGTACGTTAATAACAGCTAATAACACGTTAACACACACAGACACACACACAGTGTGTGTGTCCTTACAGCGACTACAGCAGCACAGAGCATCAGCAGCAGGACGCTGAGCACTGAGCATCTCACTTTGAAGAAGGTGGAGTAGATCCCAAAGGGCTCCATGTAGACCACCACCGTCCTCTCTGATGACTCACACTGGAAATCATCATAATAAACTGCACACCAGTACCCCCCCGCGTCTCCCACTGAGACAATAGAGATAACCAGGGTCCCATTATCATAGTCCCAGCTCACTCTGCTCATGCTCCGATCAAGCCCTACACTAAAGACTCTTCCCTTTGTTCGGTCTGACTTGATGAACCAAGCATGCCACCTACCCTCCCCACTACCTGTGCACCTGAGAGTAACATCATCTCCCTCTGAGAAGAGCTCTACAGCAGGGGGGCCAAATGGGCCCACTTCTGACAAGTGTTTTCATCTGGAACTAATGACTGAGACATGATATTGGGAATTAAGAACTTAGCAGTTCTTTGTATTTAAGAGGACATGAATACGAGAACAAGACACGCAATTGCAAGTACAGCGTTTTGTGAGCATCTTTATTGTCAACACATGTAAAGTTACCATCTGTTTGTACACAGTAGACATATCTACTGCTGTATTTACTGTCTGAGGCAAGTCCTTTAAAACCTGTCTTTGATTTGCCTTTTCCCACATCCTCTGAACGCTTCGCTAACTAAATGACTTGAAGTTGGCCAGTAATTGTTGCTTTTTCATCTTTGTTGTGATTGTTGTGTGCCTTCAATATTATACATGTGGATATTATGAAAGAAACTGCCAAGCAAACCCCTGCAACACTTTAGAAGGTTCCACGGTGTAATGGTTAGCACTCTGGACTCTGAATCCAGTGATCTGAGTTCAAATCTCGGTGGAACATGATTTTAACCCTTGTATTGTCCTTTGTGTCACAGGGACATGTTTAGTTTATGTGACCTTTTGTACTAGCCTGCCGTTGTGCTTTGGGTTCCCGAGACACCGCTTTAATTCCATGTCAAATGCCATCATGGCCTCATCCTTCGGGTCTCAGAGACCCCCTGTTTTATTAATCATGTCCCAGAGACCCATCCTTGTTCGATGTCATCTTTCTACTACCCTTGAGGCCTCAGCCTCACCATTTTGCAATCTCGTAGCCTTACATGTAGGTGTACCCATAATTAAATAAACACATGGTGGCAAAGTTTATGCAGTGTTTTTTTAATTTTTCTAATGTTTTTTGTGTGAGTCAGAGCCAGGCAACAGCTGTGAGGGAGAGCCCGTGTGTCCTCTGCCTCTACACTTGGCACTATTTCACATCTTTGGTCTGTAGAAGGAGCCGGAGCCACACAGGAAAAGGTCAAAGTAGCGGCAGCCTAAGTCTCCAGGTGAGGCAGGTGGGCAGGAGCAATAAGGGGGAGGCCGACGGGGAGATTTTTCGAACAGCTGCTAACCAATGCTACAAGGCCTTGAGGAAGTCCCGGCGAACACGTTGGACTACTCAGGCAGGGAAAGCGGGCCTTGTCTTAGGCTGTGGTTAGCATTGGAGGAGAACTCCTGAGCCCTAACTATAAGCTTCATCAACGAGCAAAAAGCAAGGCTTACTCTTAAATGTGGAGATGGTGTCTGCTTCTTGAACCCAAACTGAATGTCATGACTACTGCACTGTGGAAACTTTGGTAGGCCTGGTCACAATTTCACAACAGGGAGAATTTTCCGTGAAGGTTATTGAGAGTTTAACTCAGCAGAGTTTGATTGTGCAAAGTCAACACAAGCAAAGAAGTGTGTTTCCGCCCTGTTTCGAACAGGGGACCTTTCGCGTGTAAGGCAAACGTGATAACCACTACACTACGGAAACTGATGAATGGTAGTTTTACGCATGTTCATGGAGAAATGCACCATTCATATTTTACTGCAAATGTTTAAAATGCTGTTAGACATGTTCATTTTTAGAGATTTTAAACTGGGTTAAGTAACAGATAAGTAACTTCGTCATTTTTCCCTGGCATTGTTGATTTTAGAATATTGTAACCAGCATTAAGTGAGTAGGTTTAGGTCTGTGTGAATATGGGCTGAGCATTTACCTGGGCTGAACTTGTGAACATCTTCTTTTGCATATTCACTGTAAAGAGCCATTACCCCTCCAACTGCCAACTATTGTTCCAGAGACAATAGGATATACAGTTTTAGATTGCAAGGTAACTGTCCAAGACCAAAGACTTCACTGAAATACCTCAAGGGATCAAAACAGTTTGTCATATCCCAAGCAGGACATGGGAGAAGTGCAGAGCTGTTAGACACATATTAAGTTAATCTTCTACTTTATTCCCTTTGTAATACTTGTTGCATCATTTCATTTCCTCTGTCAGAGTAAGTAGCACTTACTGAATTCAACAGTCAAGCTAAAGCTAAAGTTAGAGTAATAAGAATGACTTACCAAAACAATCATTTATCCAGAGAAACAATATAGAATGAATTATAACACATTTTAGCAATCTACAACTAGTAACGCAACGTACAATAGCTGTTATTGTTAAGACTTTAGATCCAATCCTGGGATTCAGTTGTCAGCAAAACTACCCCATAGAGTAGCACTAACTAAAATCAACCCAATGCCAATGGTTGAGTTAGACCAATGTCAAAGTCTTACAGTCAGCAACCTTCTTTGCTCATGAGCTTCTCCATAAAACCGACGTTTCTTCTGGCATCCTCTGTGTTGTGATATAGAAGCAGTGGAAGTGGTTCCTTACACAGATTTGCCATCTTAAATACTGAATGCAGCCATTTCCACTCAACTACACCTTCTTTTTGATCAAGTTTCAATGGTCTTGTCTATTGTAAGTAATGAATGGCTTCATGAATAGACAACCATCATCCCAATGTATGCCATTAACAGTCTATGAGTGGTCAGTTACAGTCCAATGACTTTCTTTGGTGCAACTCCTTTTGCCTCCAGATAGAGCTCATTCAGCAATAGAAAGTACCAGTTAGTACTTAATATCTATTCCAAAACTCCCATTATTTTATTTATTTAGCTAGCGGTGGACAACTGCTGAAATGTACTGCCTCTGCATGTGTACACACACAATAATCATCAGGGTCTCCATTTGAGACGATCTGAATGTGATTACAATGACATCCAATGACTTTATTGATCGCTGGGGGAAAAAGAACATAAGGACTTCTGGGAATGACTCGCCAGAGCTAGGTTAGTAACAAGCATCTCCCCCCTGGAGGGAATTTCTTCAGATTTGGCAAAAACATTCACATGAACTCGCAGATCAATTGACGAGTATCCCACCCAGAAAAGAGATTTTAGACCCTGAACGAGCGATTTTTTATTTCCTGTGGGGGTCCAAGTGGGAACGAGTGCAAAGAAGAGTGACGAAGAAGCCAAAGGAGAAAGGAGGGAAAGGAGTGCCGGACCTGTTATTGTTTTTAGGGAGCAGATTTCCAGCTATACACATAACAGCAGCCACGGCCCCATCCAGAAATCCTAAGACTGCAGCTATGGCAACGGTTCTGGATGGGATCATACCTCAGAAGATTGAAGACCTTACCCTCTGATCTTAAAGTACCTGGGTCTGTAATCCTGCCACCAGCCTATGCTTTTATCCAGACCTTTTTAAAACGTTTTAACCTCGAGCCAGAAGACGTGGATGTTTTAACAAATCGTCTCTCTCATTTCAGATGAATAAATAACCGTTTTTTCGGACCAAAATGAGCCGACGCCCGCTGGAACTGTGGAGATACTAACGGAGATATTTCAGAGAAAGTCTGGAGACAGAAACGGAGACGCTTCGCTGAGTTTTGTGTGTTTGTGTCGACTTCAAAGAAACTTGTAAGAAAGTGTGTTTTCACCGCCGAGTGAACACGTACATGTCAATCAGCAGACTAACTGTCTAAGTTACCGTACAGTTCCTCTACGAAGAGGAGAAAACTCTTCCTCCTCCATGTTAACTTACAAATACTTTATTACACCTATGGATTGGATTTTATTCATGAATAATTTAGACTTTATTTCTAACTTTAGCATGGCCTATTCTGATTGGCTGTTGTTGTTTTTTGAAATGTAATATTGCAAGGTGTTTCTGGGCTTATCTTTTTTTTTTTGACCATTGCCTTGCAAGTCAATGACAGATCGGAGCTGCATTTCCTTGATGAAAAATTGCTCAAGTACCATTTTACGTGGCTCGTTGGTCTAGGGGTACGATTCTCGATTAGGTTGCGAGAGGTCCCAAAAGGATACAACATGGTTAACTGAAAGTTGAGTGTTGGACATCTAATTTAGTATCAGGTCCACCCTGATGATGGAAAGTAGGTGTGTGTGTCATGTAGAATAATAGGCAATAATGCCAAACAACACATTTTCTAATTTAATCCAAAAACTGAAGACTGTGATCTCAGCTGTATATTTGTGATTGATCCTTGACTCTGGCCTAACAAGATTAGTAGGAAGCAAAAGTGTAATAGAGCATTTTGGCAACTTTGCATAGCTTGCTTCAACTGCAGTTATAGTCCTGGACAAACTGAAGGCAGGACACACTCAGACATACAGAGTATTGCAGTGTCTGGGAAACGGTCGCCATGGCTACATATGATCAGTGGCCATGTTTGTAAACACAGCTAGGAAGCCTTTGATCTCTGTGATGTCATCTCTTTGATCTGTTAACGATGCAGCTGCTGTAACTGTCAACTGTGGGAAACCGCAGCTCCTCAGACACTGAACCAGCTCTCAAACAAATGGTCAGACGGGCAAAATGAAAAGTTATTTCAGTCAAATAACCTCCTCGTGGGCACCAGAAGGCCTTTGTGAACGTATTGATATAAAATTCATGTTGCTAAACTTAAAAATGAGGGCGTATCAGCGATTTAAAAAAGAGCTTTGCTCTGCGTCGTGCTCAGAAATGTGGACGGTGTTTAACATGGCAGTGAATGGAGGAAGATTGGGAACTCTTGTTGAGCGAAAAGTATAATTCATATCGCATGAATGAGCACACTGGCTGAAACTAGTTTTTGATGTATAAATTGTCCATGACAAGTTAGAATTGTTGGCGTGGGAGCAAGTTGTGAACGTTTTAAAGTCTGAACCACGTCTGTAGGTGAAAGTATGAAGGAGCTGAAAACTTTGGGAGCAGAAGAAGATTTGAAGGATTTGAAGCTTGCTCTCATTGACTTTAATGTTAACATAAAATGTTTAAAAGCTTAATATTAGAAAAATTATAAATAGTAGACCAGTAGTTGAAGAAGTACCATCATCTGCTGAAAGAGCTGAAGATTTGAAAAGTTGAACTAAATAGCTTAAAAGAAGTTAGAGAGAGCCAAAAAACGTACGGAATAATAATAAAGAACCGAATAACAATAGTTGGAATGCAACAGCATTCCCACAATGATCCTGCTATCAAAGATATGTTTTCAGTGACGATATGATCAA
Source organism: Percina caprodes (assembly GCA_013375575.1). Lineage (NCBI taxonomy): Eukaryota > Metazoa > Chordata > Actinopteri > Perciformes > Percidae > Percina > Percina caprodes. The sequence goes on along the minus strand of JABXJD010001877.1, from coordinate 13,114 downwards.
CTACCTCAGGATCCAGGAACGTAGGAAGACAGCAGGAATGGAAGACGGATCCAGGAACGGAAAACAACTACTATGAGGCTAGGAAGTGGAGGTTCAGGTAATTCAATTCAATTCAATTTTATTTATATAATGTTGCCACATCACAACAACAGTTATCTCACTGAGCTTTTCATAAAGAGCAGGTCTAGACTGTACTCTGTGATGTTATTTACAGAAACCCAACAGTTCCCACCAAGAGCAAGCACTAGGCGACAGAGGCAAGGAAAAACTTCCTTTAAGAGGCAGAAACCTCGAGCAGAACCATGGCTCAGGGTGGGGGGGCATCTGCCTCGACCGGTTGGGGGTGAGAGAGAGAGAGAGAGAGAGAGAGAGAGAGAGAGAGAGAGACAGATAGAAAGACAGACAGAGAAAGAGACAGAGAGAGAGACATGGAGAATTGGAGTGGAGGATGTAGAAACAGGAACATGGAGGCAGCAGGTGTCTCCAACCACAGATCCAGACTCCACAGCTCCAGAGCCAGAAACACCTGCAGGAAGAGATAGGAGGAGAGAGGAGAGACTGTTTATGTGTCTAAAATGTTGGAAACGTTAGAGCAGATAAAAAGCCTAAATACCAAGATCATCAATATAAACCTTAAGAAGCGTCTTCATTCACTTTCAAGAATAATGAATTGATCTATGAAATCCCTGTTATTAATATATGGTCAGTCCCATATGGTCTAGCGGTTAGGATTCCTGGTTTTCACCCAGGTGGCCCGGGTTCAACTCCCGGTATGGGAATTAGAGTTTAGCTGATGAAGGTCTGCAGCAAGATCAGTACCATCTCTGTCAGGTCAGTCATTGGTCCTGTGTTAAATCAATGCTGTAGGTACAGTTGTGTTCAGTATAATAGCAGTGTGTTTAAAAAGCTTAATAATGGTCAAAATCCTGAGAATAGAATAATATAAATGCATTGGGAGCATTACACATAAAAGTCCAAATCAAAACTGATCAAGTTTGTTTTCTCCCTTTACAGAAAGTGAAGAAAAAAGAATATTAGGATGTTAAAAAAAATAACAGTATTTGTATTTTTCTTAAACTAAACTAAAACTAAATTTATTATTTTTAGTAATCGTGCCACAACTTCACACAAAAAAACTTAAGATAAATGACATTGAAATTGAAAGACTAAAATAACTTAATTATCTGGGAGTCATAATCAATGAAAAATGATGATGGAATCCACATACAGGTAAAAGCCAGTAAATTAGAATATTTTGAAAAACTTGATTTATTTCAGTAATTGCATTCAAAAGGTGTAACTTGTACATTATATTTATTCATTGCACACAGACTGATGCATTCAAATGTTTATTTCATTTAATTTTGATGATTTGAAGTGGCAACAAATGAAAATCCAAAATTCCGTGTGTCACAAAATTAGAATATTACTTAAGGCTAATACAAAAAAGGGAGTTTTTAGAAATGTTGGCCAACTGAAAAGTATGAAAATGAAAAATATGAGCATGTACAATACTCAATACTTGGTTGGAGCTCCTTTTGCCTCAATTACTGCATTAATGCGGCGTGGCATGGAGTCGATGAGTTTCTGGCACTGCTCAGGTGTTATGAGAGCCCAGGTTGCTCTGATAGTGGCCTTCAACTCTTCTGCGTTTTTGGGTCTGGCATTCTGCATCTTCCTTTTCACAATACCCCACAGATTTTCTATGGGGCTAAGGTCAGGGGAGTTGGCTGGCCAATTTAGAACAGAAATACCATGGTCCGTAAACCAGGCACGGGTAGATTTTGCGCTGTGTGCAGGCGCCAAGTCCTGTTGGAACCTGAAATCTCCATCTCCATAGAGTAGGTCAGCAGCAGGAAGCATGAAGTGCTCTAAAACTTGCTGGTAGACGGCTGCGTTGACCCTGGATCTCAGGAAACAGAGTGGACCGACACCAGCAGATGACATGGCACCCCAAACCATCACTGATGGTGGAAACTTTACACTAGACTTCAGGCAACGTGGATCCTGTGCCTCTCCTGTCTTCCTCCAGACTCTGGGACCTCGATTTCCAAAGGAAATGCAAAATTTGCTTTCGTCAGAAAACATGACTTTGGACCACTCAGCAGCAGTCCAGCTCTTTTTTCCTTAGCCCAGGTGAGACGCTTTTCGCTGTTTCTTGGTCAACAGTGGCTTGACACGAGGTATGCGGCAGTTGAAACCCATGTCTTTCAAGCGTCTCTTGGTGGTGGATCTTGAAGCACTGACTCCAGCAGCTGTCCACTCCTTGTGAATCTTTTTTCACAATCTTGACTAGGCGCGGTGATCCCTATCGCTTGTACACTTTTTCTGACCACAGTTTTTCCTTCCCTTTGCCTCTCTATTAATGTGTTTGGACATAGAGCTCTGAGAACAGCCAGCCTCTTCAGCAATAACCTTTTGTGTCTTTCCCTCCTTGTGCAATGTGTCGATGGTCGCCTTTTGGACAGCTGTCAAATCTGAAGTCTTCCCCATGTTTGTGTAGGCTTCAGAACTGGACTGAGAGACCATTTAAAGCCCTTTGCAGGTGTTTTGAGTTAATCAGCTGATTACTTTGTGGCACCAGGTGTCTTCAAAATTTAACCCTTACACAATATTCTAATTTTGTGACACACGGAATTTTGGATTTTCATTTGTTGCCACTTCAAATCATCAAAATTAAATGAAATAAACATTTGAATGCATCAGTCTGTGTGCAATGAATAAATATAATGTACAAGTTACACCTTTTGAATGCAATTACTGAAATAAATCAAGTTTTTCAAAATATTCTAATTTACTGGCTTTTACCTGTATACACTATATTAATGCCAACATATCCAAATCAGTTGCTATACTGTATAAAACCAATTATTTATTAAATCAACGCTCATTGTACACGTTGTATTGTTCCTTCATACTTCCATACATGACTTACTGTTTGGAGGTATGGGGAAACACTTACAACACAAACACTCAACCTATATTCATTCTTCATAAGAGAGCCTTAAGAATTGTAAATAAAACCACTTATAGAGCACCAACTAATCCACTAACACAATTTAATCTGCTATAGAGGGTATAGAAAGACGAAGAAAGGGAAGAAAAGAAACAAAAACAGTGTAAATGTATATAGAAATTAACCACGTTTAAACACACCACAAGCTATCTTGAGGGTTACCATGTTTATCATTTAAAATACGGGTCACTTCCTGTCACCCTGGAAGTCCTACCGTCTTATAAACCCGGTGTGCACGGCAAACTTCCTTTTAAAACAGAAGGAGAAGACGGCGGTAAGACAAAGCTGATATGACTAATGGTTAACCTGTGTTACACTTTGAAACTAAAGAAACACACACATAGTTAACAGAGATCTGGGTGTTGGTGGTTATTGTAAATAGGTCATGTTGGTGACGTATGGTATGGTTTTAAACAGAATGACGGATTGATGAATGTAGCAGTAGCAGGTAAGTCACCGTAGTTTTAGATGTTAAAATGTGCTCACAAGAAAGCTACGGGATTACTGTGGAGAAATGGAGAATGGCTAGGTTAACTGATGATTTTAAACATTGTGAAAACATATGAACACGTTAAACACATACGGGCATAGCTGCAGTCTTAGGATTTCTGGATGGGGCCGTGGCTGCTGTTATGTGTATAGCTGGAAATCTGCTCCCTAAAAACAATAACAGGTCCGGCACTCCTTTCCCTCCTTTCTCCTTTGGCTCCTCTTTTAATCAACTTCAGCATGGGTGTGTAAACTTATTCTAGCAACTGTATATATATCCCACTTATAAATATATATATATATATATATATATATATATATATATATATATATATATATATATATATATATATATATATATATATATATATATATATATATATATATATCTCTACTGGTATGCTTCCTAGTGACATTAATGCACCAGATTGATAGCCTGGCTCGGCCCTCATATGGACTAAAGGTTCATTTAGATTCAGCACACAGTATAGTCTCAGAACTGTTAGAGATCAGCTGGTGGATAAAGGATTGGATTTATCAGATAAAGAAGGTTGTAGTGCTGAAGAAGTACAGCAAAATATAAAGAAGGGGACATAGCAGTTGGACATTGCATCAAATAGTGACACAAAATATAGATGAACAACATTGTGGGGATTTAATTATTAAACAGTTTCATAAATGAATGAGATACATTTTGAGTCTTTATCAACTGTAGGCCAAAGATTCTTTCATCATGGCAAATATTAACAATGATAGAATGTACCACTGTCAGGATTGACTGTTTCCTTTTGTTGAGAGGACAACAGTTATATATTAACATTAATTATCCTTACACAATAACTACATTGCATCCTTTACCTTTGCTTTCTCATCTTCCACATCCCACTCCACTGTTATGGCGCCATTTCAGTAGATTTCCTCACTAACATTGTTATTGAAACACAATAAGCATGGAAACTAAATGTACACTTCCTGCATTACTGCATTACTTCAAATACTAAATTACTCCTTTAGTAAACTAGTATTCACGTAAAATAAAAGAATATAATATTGAGACCATTCAACAAAGCACTATGTGTAATAAAACATTCAACACATGTACTGGTTGCTATGGACTGGTCACTAGGCTTCCTCAGTCATTGTATATTTTAGCATATAGGTAGCACATCTGCTGTAGAATCTTTGCTACTGCCCTCTAGAGGCAGAGGCGGGATCTGCAAAACGCAGATCGGGGATTGGCTGAAGGTTGGCGGAGCTAAATGCTGGACTCTGCACGGGCGCCATCTGGTGGTGGAGGTCAGGCAGCACATTCTCATTATAATATATATTATATATAGATATGGGCGCCATCTGGTGGTGGAGATTAGGCAGCACATTCTCAATATAATATATGTTATATATAGATATGGGCGCCATCTGGTGGTGGAGATCAGGCAGCACATTCTCAATATAATATATATTATATATAGATATGGGCGCCATCTGGTGGTGGAGATCAGGCAGCACATTCTCAATATAATATATGTTATATATAGATATGGGCGCCATCTGGTGGTGGAGGTCAGGCAGCACATTCTCAATATAATATATATTATATATAGATATGGGCGCCATCTGGTGGTGGAGATTAGGCAGCACATTCTCAATATAATATATATTATATATAGATATGGGCGCCATCTGGTGGTGGAGATTAGGCAGCACATTCTCAATATAATATATATTATATATAGATATGGGCGTCATCTGGTGGTGGAGGTCAGGCAGCACATTCTCAATATAATATATATTATATATAGATATGGGCGCCATCTGGTGGTGGAGGTCAGGCAGCACATTCTCAATATAATATATATTATATATAGATATGGGCGCCATCTGGTGGTGGAGATTAGGCAGCACATTCTCAATATAATATATATTATATATAGATATGGGCGCCATCTGGTGGTGGAGATTAGGCAGCACATTCTCAATATAATATATATTATATATAGATATGGGCGCCATCTGGTGGTGGAGGTCAGGCAGCATTTTCTCAATATAATAGACACACACAGATACACACAGATACACACATACACACACACACACACTAACATAAACACACAGACACACACAGATACATACACACACAAACATAAACACACAGACACACACACAGATACACACATACATACACACACAAACACAGACACACACAGATACACACAGATACATACATACACACACAAACACATAAACATAAACACACAGACACACACAGATACACACACATACAAACATAAACACACAGACACACACATACACACACACACTAACATAAACACACAGACACACACAGATACACACATACACACACACACTAACATAAACACACAGACACACACAGATACACACACACACACACTAACATAAACACACAGACACACACAGATACATACACACACAAACATAAACACACAGACACACACACAGATACACACATACACATACATACACACACAAACACACGGACACACACAGATACACACATACACACACATACACACACACACAAACATAAACACACAGACACACACATACACAGACAAACACACAAACATAAACACACAGACACACACTTACACATACACAAACACACAAACATAAACACACACAAACACACATACAAACACACAAACATAAACACACAGACACAAACATACACATACACACGCAAATATACACACACACACAAACACACAGACACACACAGATACACACATACACACACACACAAACATAAACACACAGACACACACATACATACACACACAAACACACAGACACACACAGATACACACAAACATAAACACACAGACACACATACACATACATACACACACAAACACACAAACATAAACACATAGACATACACACACACACAAACACACAAACAAACAAACACAAACACACAGACACATACATACACAAACACACAAACATAAACACACAGACACACACAAACACACAAACACACAAACATAAACACACACACACACACATACACATACAAACACACAAACATACACACATAGACACAAACATACACATACACACACAAACATACACACACACTGTGATGTCACGAGAGGCTGCATCCTGGAGGGCCGCTACGTACCCCTGAGATGGCTGCAGTCACGGACAGCTTTGGCACCATCTGCTGGTGGAGTTGGAAACTCCACCCCTCAAGCACACGGCATCCCAACACACTTGAGACCGATCAGGGCCTGATGAGCTGAAGAGCTTTTTAAGGCCCAGAGACACAGTTGGTGCGAGGGAGTGTGGGGAGACAAGCTCAAGTTGGGCGCTCAGAGGAGCTACAGAGGATTGAAGCGGCACTTACCCTGTGAAGGATTGAAAGACTGGAATACTTACCTGAAGACTGGAATACTTACCTGAAGACTGGAATACTTACCGACAGATTGGCCACGGGCTGCAACGCTGTCTAAAAGTAAGGCTGAAGACTTGTTTCCAGGAAGAGATTTACCTGAGGGAATCGGGTCTATGATTTGAAGTTTGAAGAGACATTGTTAAGTTGGGACTGTTGCAAGATCAGCCTTATCCTTAGTTACCGTTTTGTATTTGACATACCATTTTTAATTCCCGAGAACTTTATTAAAAAACCTTTTGTTACACTCTACATTTGTGTCCTTGCACTGCTGAACTGTCCCGCCGAGAGCCGTGTAGCCTCTCATGATATCACAACACACACACAAACACACATACATATACAAACACACAAACATAAACACACAGACACAAACATACACACACAAACACACAAACATACATATATATATACACACTCATACAGACACACACAAAACACTCACACACACACAGACACACACACACAGCCCCCCCTCCCATGGTTGTAGACTGGTGTAAATGATGCTGATTACTGGATAGAGAGCAGATGCTGCAACGTTTCCTCATGAGGAGATAAAGACGTTAGTTGGTAAAAACAGGAAAAGAGTCGCTGCTGATGACTGAGAGCATTTCACTGGAACTCAATCTAATCACTGTGCAACCAACGCCTGCGGTCGAGCTAACGTTAGCCACACACACACACAGAGCTGATGCTGCAAAGCTTCTCTGATGATGAGATAAAGAAGTTGGAAAAAGTGCTGAGGGGGGCTGGAGTGTATCTGAGCTGGGAGGTGTCAGTGGGGGGGCAGGGGGGGTGTAGAGTGTATGTGAGCTGGGACGTGTCAGTGGGGGGGGTGTAGAGTGTATCTGAGCTACATGAGTGACAGCCGTGTCAGTGGTTGTGGACCTCGGAGCAGAATGGCTGCAGTCACAGAGCTCTCCTTCCTGCTGGTCGCTCTCATCAGCAGCATCCATGCAGGAGAACACCTCATCATCAGAAAGGAAGGAGACAGCTACACCTTCACCCTCCCCGAGAACACCACCTCCTGCCTGATCTCCAGGTCTGTTGGTGGGGAGAACCTGGTCCTGTGGAACACCTCTGACCTCTGGTCCAACCAGTCCTCAGTACCTGGACCCCTGAAACAACGACTGGTCAGCAATGTGAAGACTTCTTCTTATAGCATCCTCAACCTGACCTGGTCAGACTCCGGCCCGTACCGAGAGGAGTGGTGGACCGGGAGCCGTAACCCATGGCAAAACATCACTATCACGGTTTGTTCTTCAATAGATTGGGAATATATCACAGCAAGACCTGGAGAAACAGTGGACCTGCCATGTGGGGGACCAGATGGTCATCAGGACGTCCAGTGGCTCAAACAGGACTCTGGATATGAGCAGTGGACATGGAGCAGAGTTTTGGGGACAAGACGACATCAGAGGTGGACGATGTTAGAGGAAGATACCAAGTAGTGACAAACTCATCAGCTCTTCGTGTTTCCAACGTCACGGCAACAGACTTTAGACACTACACCTGTCTGGTGATGGACCAGCAGCAGTGTGTCAGCAGTGAGGAAGTACGGTTGAACCCACCGTCTGAGAGAATCTACCGCTCAGTGGGACAGACCGCCGTGTTGCCGTGCACTGTTGTTGACTCCACTGATGAACAGCCCCCCCGCTGGTATACTCCGATCTCCTCTGACCTAGGACTACTGAACCAGACTGATCCTTCAGTAGACCAGAACTACTCGCTGGTGTTTTCATCTCTAATGTTAAATCACTCAGGTCGGTACTCCTGTAAAGTCTCTAGGAGAGAGCAACGGTATCATCTGTTGGTGTGTCCCACATTTGGCCCCCCCGCTGTAGAGCTCTTCTCAGAGGGAGATGATGTCACTCTCAGGTGCACAGGTAGGGGACGGGGTACGGGGCATGAATGGTTCATCAAGTCAGACCGAACAGAGGGAAGAGTCTTTACTGTGCAGAGTGAGCTGGGACGCTGATAATGGGACCCTGGTTATCTCTAATGTCTCAGTGGGGGACGCGGGGGGGTACTGGTGTGCAGTTTATGGTTATAATGATCAGTGTGTCTCATCAGAGAGGACGGTGGTGGTCTACGTGGAGCCCTTTGGGATCTACTCCACCTTCTTCAAAGTGAGATGCTCAGTGCTCAGCGTCCTGCTGCTGATGCTCTGTGCTGCTGTAGTCGCTGTGAGGAGATACACACACACACACACACACAGACACACACACACTCAATATGATCACACACACACATACATAGATACACACACACACACATACACTTAATATGCACATGATGACAGAGAGAGAGAGAGACAGATAATATTATTATATTATATATATATATATATATGTTGAGTTAGTTGAAATTGAATTTGGATGTTTTTGTGGAGGAGATGTGGGGGGGGGGGGGTTTAATGGATTAATATGTTGGGAATTCACTTTTTAACCTTAGAGTTTTATTACAAATAATTTTATTTGAATGTGTGTGTGTGTAGCTTTGTATCTGTGTGTGTCTGTGTGTGTGTGTGTGTTATTGACGTGTTATTGACGTGTTAACATTTTATTATATCTGGGTCTATATCTCTAATCTATCGTCTGGATAATAAACAATATTAATAATGATTGTGATTTCTGATCCATTATTATAAACAACATATCTCAGGGTCTGTAAAATGTTTCTGATGATAACTTTCAGTGTTCACATTAATCTGACCAAAGGGCTGAATAAACACACACACACTCACTCACACACACACACACACACACACACACACACACACACACACACACACACACACACACACACACACACACACACACACACACACACACAGTATATATATATATATATATATATAGACCTTAGTGGTCCCCTAATACTGTATCTGAAGTCTCTTTTATATAGACCTTAGTGGTCCCTAATACTGTATCTGAAGTCTCTTATATAGACCTTAGTGGTCCCCTAATACTGTATCTGAAGTCTCTTTTATATAGACCTTAGTGGTCCCCTAATACTGTATCTGAAGTCTCTTTTATATAGACCTTAGTGGTCCCCTAATACTGTATCTGAAGTCTCTTTTATATAGACCTTAGTGGTCCCTAATACTGTATCTGAAGTCTCTTTTATATAGACCTTAGTGGTCCCCTAATACTGTATCTGAAGTCTCTTTTACATAGACCTTAGTGGTCCCTAATACTGTATCTGAAGTCTCTTTACATAGACCTTAGTGGTCCCTAATACTGTATCTGAAGTCTCTTTTATATAGACCCTAGTGGTCCCTAATACTGTATCTGAAGTCTCTTTATATAGACCTTAGTGGTCCCTAATACTGTATCTGAAGTCTCTTTTATATAGACCTTAGTGGTCCCTAATACTGTATCTGAAGTCTCTTTTATATAGACCTTAGTGGTCCCTAATACTGTATCTGAAGTCTCTTTTATATAGGCCTTAGTGGTCCCCTAATACTGTATCTGAAGTCTCTTTTATATAGACCTTAGTGGTCCCTAATACTGTATCTGAAGTCTCTTTTATATAGACCTTAGTGGTCCCTAATACTGTATCTGAAGTCTCTTTTATATAGACCTTAGTGGTCCCTAATACTGTATCTGAAGTCTCTTTTATATAGACCTTAGTGGTCCCTAATACTGTATCTGAAGTCTCTTTTATATAGACCTTAGTGGTCCCCTAATACTGTATCTGAAGTCTCTTTTATATAGACCTTAGTGGTCCCTAATACTGTATCTGAAGTCTCTTTTATATAGACCTTAGTGGTCCCCTAATACTGTATCTGAAGTCTCTTTTATATAGACCTTAGTGGTCCCCTAATACTGTATCTGAAGTCTCTTTTATATAGACCTTAGTGGTCCCCTAATACTGTATCTGAAGTCTCTTTTATATAGACCTTAGTGGTTTTATACACACCATGCATTATTGTATTATGTTATAATTTTTAATCATTCTCTGAGTAATTATTGTAAGTATTATTATTATTTTAATGGAAAATCAGAATAGATGTAGTTTATTTTTTTACTTGTGGTCTTGTGTGTCTTTTATAGTTTTACACAATTGACATACACATAAACACAAACACACACACACAAACACGCACACATAGAAACAGTTTGTGAATTTTATGATTTTGAACAGTTAATTCTTGTGTTTTATCTGTTTTAATTTTTAAATACAGATAAAACACACCAGGAGAGATGTTGAAGATGTGACGATAACATTTCACTGGAACTGAAGCTGCGGTCAAGCTAACGTTAGCTGTACACACACACACACACACACACACACACACACACAGCACACAAAATGGAGTATGACAAGGATTATTACTTATTGATCAGTATTGCTAAAGATAAATAAGTGCGTTGATTATTTATTCAATTTGACAAAGTGATCAAAATATACATTTTTATAACTTTACTAATATTGATAAAATACCATTGATAATAGCTAATAACTGAACGTGAAAAACACAAAGAAATCCACTCTCCTTTAACTCTAATGGACACTCATTTAATAATAATAATTATAATAATAATAATAATAATAATAATAATACATTTATTTATAGAGAGCTTTCCATCAAAGTGCTTTATAGCAAAAAATACAATTTAAATACAAACAGTACAACATTTTTTTTAAATTGAGACAGTAAAAAGTAAATACCACTATAGAAATACATCAATGATAAATGAGCATTTAGGACTCATACACAGCGGTGAATAAGTTCGTCTTAATCTTCATTTAAAGACCCTAACTGAACATGCCAGTCTAATATCTGCTGGGAGACTATTCCATAACGTTGGAGCACGAAGCGAAAAGGCTCGCTCACCAACCGTTTTCTTCCTGACCTTTGGTACCGTCAGCAGTCCTGACCCGTGGGAGCACAGCAGAAGGCACATAAGAGGTTAACAGGTCAGACAGATAGAACGGTGCAAGGCCATTCACTATGTTGGACGTTAACAGCAAGACCTTAAAGTCTGCTCTAACCTGGACAGGGAGCCAGTGCAGTGAGGCCAGCACAGGAGTTATGTGTATGTATTTAGATGATCCAGTAAGAATATCATTTGGATCATAGTCTATCGATACAAATCTGAAGAACAACCCAGAAAGAAACTTTTCTTCTGTCCAGTCAAACAGATTGAATCAAAGTGATTCTGTTCATCAAACATTTCCAGACTCCTCTGGTCAGATTCTCACCTGCTGAAGTCTCTTCAGGTCCGTTTCCAGACACGGTCCCCCTTCATGTGTCCAGGGGACACTGGGAGAGAAAGACGCTGCTCGTTGTCCCTCGTCAGTCCTGAAGTCGATGTGCATTTGATGTGACGCCGTCCCGGTTCATAACTTCAGAGTCAGAGAGACGTCAGAACCAGTCCAACCTGTTCCCAGAGCCAGTCAGTGTGAGAGAAGTCCCCCATCAGATGATGGACTTCTACTATCTGTCCACTAGATGGTGCTAACTGACCATCTGATGAGCTAAAGATCAGCAACTTGTACAGCAGCAGGTATCTCTCCAAGTGGCCTCCGTGTCATATTACTTTGATACTTTAAGTACATTTAGCTGTTCATATTTACAACCTTAATATATTTTTACACTACTTTTCTAATTGGGGCCAAAAACCAAATCACAAATTAGAAAAGCTAATTAAATTAGACTTTAGTCTGAATGTTCAAATGCTGAATGAATGAATGAATGAATGAATGAATGAATGAATGAATGAATGAATGAATGAATGAATGAATGGAGATGTTCGAACCCTGTGTCTAGAGCTGCATATTTCCATGGAAGTGAGTGAATTAAGAGTTTATATCAAACAGACCTGAGTGGTGATTGTTGGAACAGTGGAAAGATGAAGCAAGATGGCTTCTCATAGTTTAATTTAGTTTCTTTCCACTTTGTATTTTACAATGATAAAACTACTGATTATTTACTGCGGTTTGCTCTTTGCCCGTGTCTGGTATTACTAACCCAGTTGAATAGGTTTTGAAGATTTGATTAAGTCTGTATAGCACTCCTTTTCAGCTTGTGCTGGCTGAGTGGTTTAGGTGTTGGATTAGAAATCCATTCAGGTCTCCCGATGCAGGTTTGAATCCTGCAGAACAACGAAAGGCATCCTATAACAGTGGCAACAAACCAATGACACATCACATTATACCACATCACC